>PVJO010004191.1:0-112698 GCA_004026905.1 Hystrix cristata
TAAACTCAGGGTCAGTTGGGGATTTAGCTCAGTGGTAGAGAGCTTGCCTAGCAAGCACAAAACCCTGAGAATTTTGATCCCCAACATCCTCCCCGCCAAAAAAACTCAGGGCCTTCACTCTGAGTTACATCCCTGACTCAGATTGATTGGTTGATTGATTGAAATTTATTGATGGATTGATTGAAATTTATTGATGATAGGGTTTCACCAAGTCACTACATTGCTGAGGCTGGCCTCCAATTTGTGATCCTCCTGCCTCAGCCTCCCAGAGTGCTGGAATTATAGGAATATACCATCACACCCAGATTACTTTTTAACTTTTGATATAGATAAGAGCACAAGAATTATTTCATTTTCTGGCATTCTGCTGTAAGGAAAAGAGTAGTGTTAATCCACTGACAACGGGACAATTTGCAATGGTAAGAGGGACACTAGAGAATGTTAGTGGCTGTATAAGGTGGAGAATATATGCCCCATGTGACAGGCCAGAAATTGTAGCTGGTTGTCAGGATTATGTAAATGAGATTGTCTTAATCTATATTCTATTGCTCTAATAAACAGACTGAGTAATTTATAAAGAGTAAAGGTTTATTCTGCTTCCTCTTCTGAATGGCTAGAAAGTTCAAGATGGGGCAGCATCTATTAACATTCCTTTTGCCAGCGGCGACTCTGCAGAGTCAGGGGCAGGACGGGACATTACACAGTGAGACAGAATGTCCTATCTCAGCTCCCTCATCTTCTTAGAAAGCTGCCATTCCATTAGATTAGAGCCTTATGACCTCACTGAACCTAGTCACCTCCCGAAAGTCCCACCTCCAAATACCCGTCTCTTAATACTTCACGATGCACATTAAATTTCACAAGTTGTGGTGGGGACATTTCAACCATAGCAAAGATGAAATCTGGACTTTGATAAGAGTGCTCTTGATTTTTGGAAGATAGGAACTGTTCAAATTTTTTTTAGCATGCAAGCCCAAACAATCTACCAGACAGAATCCCAAGTTTAGCCCTTGGGCCTTTCAGGTTTGCTGCCTGTATATTGCATAAGAAACCATGTTGTATACTGGTGTAAACACATATTGTAATTGCAGCTCATGATCCAACCTGGGTCAATTTGTCTAAGGAGCTTTTAATTCTCTAGAATCTCAGATCTACTGGTATTCAGATTTGCGCTCAGAGTGGGTGAGGGACCCGGATTCTGAAAGCATCCCAGATGATTCTGATGTGTCAGGCCACTTGACATGCTTGGCAACCACTTCATCGATACCATTGTCTGCTCCCACTTCCACTGAAATGTGATCTGGCATAGGGGCAGCATCTCATTCATTCATGTTTCCCAGCCCCAGGATGAACCTAGTACCACATAGGTACTCTTTAAACATTTACTCACTCAAACTGAATCACTGAGAAGGTTGAAGTAATAATTGCTTCCAGGCTTTTCTCTTAGACCACGGTGAAAAATAAAAAAATCACTCGTATTCAGTTGCAACATTCTTCTATCAACTCCAAAGTTTCTTGGAAGAAAGATGGTCGCGGTGGGCAGGGGAGGTAATGGTGGGCAAGTCCCATTCCTGCCACTCTAAATAAGACAAGAAACTCAGTGATGAGGTTTCAGTTCCAGGAAGGCCAGATGGACTTGACTCCTGCCAAGTCCTCACACCCAGACAAGACATCCTCAGCTCCAGAGAGGCCGGGGCTGCTGCTTACGCGAGTCTCCCTTGGGACAGTCACTTCTGCAGCATCATTCACTGAATCATGCAAATTCCAAGTCTGCTCACACTTCCTTAGAGCAGTCCCACATCTGGAACATCCTTGTCAAGGACAAAGGGGCACACATGGACATATAAGAATGTCTTGCAACACTGTTGGATGCGGTGGGCAAGAGTGTCCATCAATGGGACACAGATGGAAGTGACTATGGTCCACCCCTACAACCAGGGACTGGCCAGCCTTCCCGAGGACGAGAAGGACTGCCCACTCTGGAAAGGTCACCTGTGTCACAGCGGCTCTCGAGTTCTCCGCAGCCCTTGCCACCGTTGCACTCACCAACACATTTCTCTCTATAATCCTTCTTTTTGGTCAGAAAATCAGCTATAATTTTCCCAGAGACAACCACCATGCATGCTTTAGGAAAAGATTAGTAGGTACTAATCTTGAAAGATGTTCAAAACATGGCACTAAGGGATATGGAAGTTCCACAGGTACCACACTGGGGCGAGGAGGAAGGAGGCAGCAGGGTCTGTGAAGCACACAGGAGACAGTGAGAGCAGGAAGCCAGTTAACCTTTGGCATCAGGGGTCAGGGAAGGGACATAGTTGTTAAAGTCCAGTGAGTGCTGGGGCTGTAGAAGGGTCCAACAGAGTCCGTGGCTGCAGAATTGCGCAGGAGATAGGGGCAGGAGGAGGAAGCAGGGAGGAGTAAACACCTTGGCCTCTTTCTCCTCCTGCCCTTCCACTTCCTAGCAGGACCACCACTGGCCAACACACCACAAAGGGGCATGGGAGCCAGCGCATGCCATCTGTAGGAGCCGGCCACCTGGACACAGGGCAGGGCAGGGAAAACAGAGACTGTTCTAGACCGCGGGAGGGGAAGCAGACAAAGGCCAGCAGAGATGTAGTTTGACCCCATTTGTGTAAAAACTATATACATGTAGAAAGTTCATTCCTATGCAACTATCTGAAGACACACAGCTAACCAACCATGTACCCACAAAGGCTTCCTCTGGGGCTTGGGATGTGGTAGAGGAGGGACGCGAGGGAGGAGAGCTCCACTTCATACGCTGCAGATCTTTGACAATGGGCAGGTATTTTTGGAATAAAAGTGTTGGCTGGGAGATCGCTCAGCAACAGAGCACTTGCCTAGCATTGTGAGGGCCTGACTCCATCCTCAGCACTGCACATACACACTAACACACACACACACACACACACACACACACACACACACACGCTCACGCTGAATGCAAAGCATCATCCATAAGAAACTTCATAACGAAATGAAGATCCGGATAAACAGTTAAACTTGAGTGTTTTTATAGTAGAGCCGACGAGGCATGGATAGTCAGAGTAGGGTGATAGAAGAATGTGGCCTAACGGTAATAAACTGGGGGACATTTAGAGAAAACAGTGCTATCATCAACTCTGCAGCGCTAGGCCATGAGGAGACCAAGATGAGCACACTGCTGACTCTGTGGACCAGGCGACATTCCTGTGGGAAATTCCCGGAGCTGGGTGGGAAATTGCAGAGACAAAGGCTGGAGGTCAGAGCACGCTCAGAAACAGCCCGCAGACAGCCATGGCAGTGCTGGGGTATAAGCACAGGCAGGGCCTGGGGCTGGGGAGGAAGCTCAGTCCGTGACCCTGAAGGGGTCCTTCCTTTTTGCAGAGGATTCTTTTCCCTTTAGAGGATCCTGTGCTTCTGGCATCAGACCGATAGAGGCCTAAATCCCAGCTCCTAAATCCTTGGCTGGGACCCAACTTACAGCTTCTTTGTCAGCGACTCCGCCCCATGAAGGGTTGCTGGAAGGATTAAACGAGGTGTCTGCACAGCCCCTGGTACCTATAAGCCCTCAATGAATCACCACATTACTATCATCATTGCTGTCCCTGTAGGCCAAGCTCACGGTGGACATTGACCTGGGGTCCGTCTGCTTGACTGGGATCCCAGGGCAAGTGAGGTGAAGGCCCCGGGGTCCCTCTCATCGGAAGAAGTCAACATTGTACATTGGATGGTCACACAGTGTCCCCCTCACCCCAGCCAGCTGTCTGACAGCCTGTAAACAGATGGCGGGCGGGGTGGCCAGTGAGATTGTGCAGATGGCACTGAGCAAATCCAGCCGCACTTTTGGGGAAGCAAGTCAGAGGCAGGCTATGCAGATGAAGGCCCCAAGGACATCCTCCTCTATGACAAGCAGCATACCCAGTGAGGCCTCTGGGAAATTATGAGATGTACCAGACCATGATGCACCATGCCAAGAACTATCTCCACCCTTGATTTCCATGGCCCAGTGCCACAGAGACACTGCAGACTGGAAGAGGTCACCCTAGCAGAGTGTGCAGCATCGACATGTAGGCCCTCAAGGGTCTGTGATCTCAAAAAACGTTATCCTCTCAAGTCCTCCCCCAAGACCTTGCCTGGCTTCTTCTTCCCTCGCATGCACGTTCATCCTCCACAGTCTTCGGGGGACAGACACAGTTTGGAACACATGGGCACATGAACATGGAGCCTCCATCCCTTTGTTCAGGCTGGAAGCCAAGCATGGCGGAGGGTCCAGGGGCCCAGGCTCTGGCCTGGACTGCTTTGGCAGCTGTCGCCTGACCTGCCACTGTCCCAAAGCTCCTGGCTTCCAGATCTTTCCTCGTGTTCCTTGAACAGGCCAAGATCTTCCAAGACTCTGGGCCAAGACTTCTTTCTTCTTTACCTGGATGAATCCTTCCCTTCTGCCATGAGCTAAGGCAGATGCAGTGCGCTTGGAGGGCTTTTTTTTTGAACAGTTAATAACTCCTTCTTTGGGGCTACACAGCACACCTGGTACAAACGTGCTCTGTAGTGTTTATGATATTCTTCAGCCATGTTGAAAACAAACACACACGTGTGCATGCACACACATACACCAGCTTTCCTTACCCTCCATTCTAAAAACTACAAGAAATATAAAAATAGTGATTTTTAGAGGGTAGGAATGAGGAAGAGAAGATAAAGGCAGGCTGAGGTTTAATCAGGGCGTGCCGTATGCATGTATTTACCACACAGAATTCCTTTAATATGTACAATTAATACATGTTCATCAAAAGTAAAATAATAATAAAGATTCTAAGCCTTTAACTAAGAAGCTGGGACTTTTGTTTTTCACCATGGATTGGAAAGGCCATTTCAAGAAAACCAAGGTTCTTACTAACAAATTCTAAGATTGATACTCTTCTTACTGTCACTCATCACTTCTAATAACAATGAGAGCAAACCTTTATATCGATGGCACAAGCATTTTTCCATGCATTTCTCCAATCCTGAGATTAATACCAGTGGGCAGTGACTTTTACTATCCTGATTTTATAGATAAGAAATCTGTAGGCCTGAGAGGAAAGGTGACTTTCTCTCAAATCCAGGTAAGACTCCACACCGGTGAAGACAACATCCTCTCCCAAACACACCTCTCTCAAGCTCTGTTTCTACCTAACAAGCATCCCTCCTGCTGTCAAATGTACCTCACCTGCTGAGCTTGCGCAAAGCCAGCCCTCCCCAACTTGTGTGGAGAAGCAATAGCTCTCCTGGAGGCTGTTTCCCTCCTAGTCTTCCTAGTCTGCTGCTCACTTCTGCTGCTCGCAATCTTGGTTACTATCTGTTGCCACTGGAAAGCTTTTGGTCTCCATGTCTCCTGAGATCATCCAGATCTTCAGTGAAAATACGTCCAGCGATGTCCCTACATCTTTGAGAGCCTTTCCAGATGCCTGTCAGGCCCATATTGACCACAGTTCCCTCCCACCCTTCACTGCACCCGGTAGGCAAGAGGGTTGAAGCCTAGCTATGGAATTCTTCTTCTTTTTATTTACTTATTTTTTGTCTCCAATATCTTCCTATCCCTCCTCCCCAGCCCTGGTAACCATCATTCTACTCTCTGTTTCTGTGAGTTTGACTTTTTAAAGATTCCCAATATAAGTAAGATAACAGTAGTATTTGTATTTTGGTGCCTGGCTTATTTCACTAAGTGTAATGTCCTCCAGGCTCATCCATGTTGTCACAAATGACAAGATTTCCTTCTTTTTTTTAAGGCTGACTAGTATGGCTGTGGTAATACTGCAGTTTCTTTATTCATTCATCCTTCATCAGTGGTCCTCAGGTTGGTCCCATAGCCTGGCACTGTGAATAGTGCACCAATGAACACTTTGTAGTGTAGATGTCGCTACAACATGTTGGTTTTAATTCCTTTGGATCTATGCCCAGGAGGGGGATTGCTGGATCAAATGTAGCCCTACTTGTACTTTTTTGAGGAATCTCCACATCATCTTCCATAATGGCTGTATTAATTTACATTCCCACCAACAATGTAAAAGGCTCCTTTTTCTCCCCATCCACTCCAACATCAGTTATCTTTAGTTTTGTTTTATAAAGTCATCTATTATAATCATGAAATAATATCTATTGTGGTTTTACCCTGATGATTAAGGATATTGAGCGTTTTTCATATACTCATTCACCACATGTATGTCTTCCTTTGAGAAATGTCTATTCAAGTTTTCTGCCCATTTTGATCAAATTATTTGTTTGCTTGCTATTGAGTTGTTTGAGTTCCTTATCTATTTTGAATATAGCCCCTTGTCTGACGTGTGATTTGTAAGGGTATGAGGTTTTGAGTAGTGACTCTGAAGTGTGGCTGCTTGGTTCAAGGCTCCGACCTTCTACTCTCGAAGTGTTGGGTAAGTATATTCTGTCACTGAGTCTCATGTCTCTCCTCTACACACTCCGGATGCTAATATAACCTACTTACCAGAGATGTTTTAATGAAAAAAAGGAAGATTGTAGCACGAAGAATTTAGCACAAGATCTTTCTGATAATAAGTAGCCCTCAGATAGTAACTTACAGTATTAAACAAAGTGTTAATGTGTAGACATTGACAGAAAGTGTAATGTGCAGGATGAAGGAGGGAGGCCCAGCTCAGAAAAAGGTCATTTTGATGTGACCCATCAGTGCCAAGATGGGGACGCACAGGATGGAACAGTATTCCCCACACGGGCATTGGATGAGACTGCCCAGAGAGGTCAGCAGCAATGACTCTCAAGGATGGCATGTGCCACTCCATACTTGCTGTTCCATACTTTGGGTTATTTTTTAATCGCTTCTCACCAGGATTCATTTGTCTCTTCCAATTTGAAGCCTTAAATTCTTCTCCCCTACAAGGCATTTGCCGTGTCCTTTGCTTTTTCACTGCATTCTGCCCCTGACACTAAAGTTGTATCATCAATAGGTATGTTGTGATGTTCTCAGATACAAGTCTATTTCTTCTTTCCTATTTAGGAGAGGAGGAAGGAGGAAAAGAACAAGGTTTTATGAAGCACCTTCAAGTGCCAGGCATGTTACCTACATTTATTTCAACTCATGCGGTAGCTCTTTGAGATTTGAAAAGAACATTGTGTTGTATAAAAGACAGAAATTAGGCTGGGCTGACAGTGGTTTCTAGAGTTAGTTTCATCTAACTCTGTCCCACCCTCATCTCTCTGATCATCACCAATGGCAATAATCAGTCCACACATTAACAGAACCCCTGCCACGAGTTGAGTTGCCATTATATTTGCTCCTCTAAATTCTATCCAAGAAGCTGAAATACACTTGCTTCCCTTCACGTCTCTCCACTCAGTTTGTCTCTGGCCTAGATGCAGCACCTAAGTGCTGGCAATCACACTACATTTCTTGGCAGCTTTTCCACCTTGGCCTTCCCGAGGCCCTTCTCACCCACCACCTGCCAAACCAGGGACGTGCCCCAGAGGGTAGAACTGACTGGTCAGCCCTAGCAGACCCAAGTCAATAGAACTCACAGCCCAAGACTTAATTTAGAACCCCCCTCCCTGCCACCATGTACCTTGGCTCTTATGTTTGTGGCTATCTTTCTGGTGTGGGGGGTCTCTGCCAAGGTTATTTTAACGCTGACTGACACCTCTGTCTATTCTGGGAGAGTATCTCTGGAGAGGAGCAGCTCACGCCCAGGTCCCAGGACCTCTGGAATGAATATTGGACCATCCACAGCACGTTGGTTTTCCGGGTGGGGGCCTCTCTATTGTGTGCTCTGCAGGGACCTGGACTGATTTTTCCTCTTCTCACACGTCAGAAGGACCTGGATGCTCCCAGATTCTGCTGACTCACATTTTGAATCAATCAGTCCATCAAAATCAACCATAAAAAAGAATGAAAGAATGATACATGCAACAACTTGGATGAACCTTGAAACACGGAAATGAAAGAAGTCAGACACAAAAGGCCATGCATTATTTAATTCTATCTAGGTAAAATATTCAGAAGAGACAAATCTAGAGACAGAAAACAGACTGGTGGTTGCCAGGAGCTGGAGAGGGAGCAGTGGGGAGTGAGTGACTGCTTGTCTTAGTACCTTTTCTGCTGCTATGACAGAATACCTGAGACGGCATAACTTACAGAAGAAAGTTTATTAAAATCACAATTCTAGAGGCTGGAAGTTCAAGATCAGGTGGCTACATTGAGTGAAGTTTTCGTGTTGTGTCAGTACATGGTAGAAAAATGGCAGAGCAAATGGTATGTGTAGCAGTGGCAAAACACAAGGAGTGGATGCACTTAGTAACAAGCCACCTTCGTGAGAACAAACCCGCTCTCATCAGAGAGGCACTAATTACTTCTATCAACACGAGTTTCAGAGGAGACAAACCATAGGAAACCACAGCACTGCTTAAAGGGTTTTCCTTCAGAGTGATGAAAGTGCTTTGAAACACTAGGTGGAGGTGGTGGCTTCACAGCATTGTGAAGGCACTAAATGTCACTGAATTATACACTATAAAAACAAGTCCTTTTATGTGAGTTTAACTCAATTTTTAAAGTACCCAAACCAGGGGCTGGGGATTTAGTTCAGTGGTTAGAGTGTTCGCCTTGCAAGCAGAAGGCCCTGAGTTAGATCCCCAGCACCAAAAAATAAAAATAAAAAAGTACCCAAACCAGTACAGAAAGTATTTGACTTGGAGAAATTCAAGTCAAAGGAAGACGGCGGGGGGGGGGGGTAGAGCATCCTGGATATGGATAATACCCAAATTGGAAGCCTTTAGCTTTCATTTGTTTGTATGAGGTGACTAGAAATCCAACTTGAGATTTTTCTCTGTGGAAGCAAAACAGGAAATTTGTGTTCTTTCAAAATTTACAGTGTCCAAAGAGTAGAATATGTTGGTTATACAGAAAATGCTTGGAAGAACTTTTCTTCCCAGAGGTCCCTGCAGGGTTCCTTGTGGAATGTCAAAGGCTCGTGGGCTCTTGTTGATGATGAAGTCTTGTGCAGGGCTCCTCTGCTTGGCCATCCATACACAAAGGCCCAAACACCAAACCTATCTGGAAAGAAGCGGCTTGGCGAATCTCCCAGCTCTTCACTGTCAGGCTTGTGAAGAAACAATCCCACTCAGAAAAGTATGGAATCCATGGACTCCATCAGAGTGCAGAAATGCTGTCTAGACAATGTATCACACCACAGTCCAATCACCTAGTATTTGATCAGTATCTATAGCCCCATCCAGGCCACAGGGACATAACGTCAGCAAATCACATGAAGCTTACCTTTAGAATGGGTGATAAACACTATTTTTTAAGTCACAAAAAATACAATTGTGAATGATGTTTAATGTGAAGTAAAAGTAGTGGAAGTTATGTGCATGGATAACAATGGACAGATTGGTCAAGGTGGAGCTCAGAGGAAGGCTTCTCTTAAGGTTATGACGTTTGAGGTGAGATCAGAAGAGTTAGCCCAGCAAAGAGAAAGGAAGACATCCAGGCAAAAGGGAGAAGCCCAGAGAGTGACGGGAAGTAAAGGAGGGTCAGTGCCACAGAGGCAGAGTTACAGGGAGAGTGGAGAGAGAAGAGCCAAAGAGCCCAAAGAAGTCAGTCATGACAGATTGAAAGGGAATACAGAGACCCAACTAATGTCTGTCCATCCCACATGGGGAGGATCACAGACAGATGGCCATGCATTGGGGAAGGAAGGCAGTTTGAGTACTGAGGTATGTTGGGATACTGGTTCATGTATCAGTCCCCAGGTGCAGGAAGAAGATTCCAGAATGAAACAAGCTCTTGTTTTACTGGTAATACTGGCCTGGAGAGTGCTCACTCTTGCCTGAGGAAGCTTTCCTAGCTATATCTCCATGCATCTTAGGCATGTGTACCCAAAGTAATGTTAACTTTTCTTTGGTGTTTACTTCCAATATCTGCAAGATCATTCCTCATATCCTGGGAAGTCTGGGGAATGCTTTTAGCTTCAATAGCAACCATTTATTAAGCCTTCGATACATGTTAGGCCTTTCAGACATCACAAGAACCATGTGAGACAGATGTTATTGACTATATTTTAAAGATGAGAAGCCTACATGGGGATTTAGCTCAGGGGTTAGAGTGCTGGCCTTGCAAGCACAAGGGCATGAGTTCAATCCCCAGCACCAAAAAAAAAAAAAAAGAGAGAGAGAGAGAGAAGCCTGAAACAGAGAATCTGAAGTATTTGCTTATGGTGACTCAGAAAATGAAATATCTAGATTTGAGTTCAGATCTTCTTGACTTCTCAGACTCCTGCCTTCCCAACCACAGTTTCCTGGTTATCTGCCTGGTGACCCCTAAGGTCACCTACAGTGTGCCTTCAAAGGCTCTCAATTTTAGGACTCACCTATACCTCCAACTAGCTGGAAGATCTTAAGAAAGGCACTAGATTGTCCTTTCCTTTTAAAACAAAGGAGTGTCTGATTTAGGGATCTCAAAATGCACCCCCTGACAATTTCATCCCTCAAGAGTCTCTATAAGAAAGTGATCCCGTGGTCAAATCCACTGTGGAAACCCTTGCACACTGACTCTCCCTCGCTGTGACTGACAATGTGGTTGACCCTCTAAGAAACCTGCCCATAGGGATCTGACCTCATGCAGCCTGGCAGCTCCCATACCTATCTGACCATGGAATCATTTTGATGTGCAATTCCTCAGATCACCCCACAAAACTGTTGTTTCAAGGCATATACTTTGAGAGACACTAGACCTGAGTGATCGATTCCTGATGGTTGCCTTCCACATATCATACCAGGCTGGAGAAAAAATGTACATGGTCAAGATAAAGGGATTCTGCCTCAAAGATTCCTACCCAGGGTGAGATAAATAAGGTGACAATGCATCACATTGGTGTGTGCCAAGGGGCAGAGACCTGTTGGATGAGGAAGGACCGGAGATGGAGTAGATCTCTGAGATGACCTAGGAGAACAAGCAGTACCTCCTGTGTGGATGAGGAGGCATGAGGGACCACAGACAACCTGACAGAAGAAGAGATCAAGTGGGGACTTAAAGGAAAAGCCAGAAAGGGGAGTAGGAAAAGGGACAATGAAGATTTTGGGGGCAAAGAGATTGTTTAGCCAAGGCACAGAATGTTCAGGAAATGGTGAATAATTTCACAAAGCTGAATGGGAACCTAGGAAAGAGAGAGAGGTAGGGATCCGGTGCTAAGAGTACATCCTCTCCTAAAAGGTTGTGGGTTTACAACTCATGGACCCTCGCTACCATTTTTCTTGTCGATGACACAGCTAGACTTCCTGATCTAGATTTTCTCATCACACTACTATCTACACGTGATCACTGAACCAAGCTGTACCCTAGACAGAGCAGAAAGACTATGAGAAGCAGAAAAACCCAGCCCAGAATTTATTCCTCATGTTTTTGTTTTATTTTGATTTGTTTTTACGTGAGTTTTCAAAGGTCATCTGCCACTCTGCTTTTCAGTTAGAAATACCTTAGGCTGCAAGTAGTGGGGAAAAAAATCCATTCAAGTGACTAAAACAATTTTTCCCCTGTGGAAAGGGAAGATCCCAGACATCGTAGGAATGTTCACATCTGGGGGTTCCCCTTACCTCACAGGGGCCTTATTTCATGTATCTGCCCCAGAGCAGTTCAGTCATCTTGTTTATCCAAGTCCAACTATTACAGATAACTAAGTTTGATAGAAATTAAGAGGCAGCTGGAGAGGAAACTTGCCTTTGAGAGAGTGAGGGCAGAAGACAAGACACCAAGATGTGGCTGGAGGCTAATCTGAAAAGAGCTAGGCCTTAGGATGAAGACACAACAGTCCAACCTGCAAGCCTCCTTGGAGATAAACAGCAACTTCAAATTATACTGTAATTAACACCGCTTGGTCCAATGAGCCGAGCTAGGCATCAGACACATGGGTGGCTGACCAGAACTCCTGAACCCATACTCCTATCCCTTCCGAGGAATCCCATTGTTCTTTCCATATACCCTGCTGCATTCCTCATTTCTCTACCAGATCAATATTAACTAAGCGACTAGACTTGTAATCATATAGGTTGCTTATCATTTGACCCATGTTCTACTCACATTGTGGTTTGGCTGTACAAAGTACTCCTAACAAAGACTGTCAGTGGCCACTCACTCAGGACCCCTCCTGCAAATCCAGGAACTATTCTTCTCCTTATTTCAAATAAAACTCTCCTAACTTCCTCCTTCAGGTCACAGCTTCATTCTTTGATGTTGTGAGACCAAAAACTCAGCACATCTGACATCTAAAAGGTCGGGAGCCATTTCCCATAATACCACTGTGGCCTTCTCCCTAGTTGGGAGAGAGTTTATTTTTTCACATTGTCATACAGCTGGAAGTAGTAAACATTAACTATGCTGTCGGGAACACATCTTTTTAATTCTGTTCACCTTTTCTTCTTCTTCTCAAGCTGGTAGCTATACTTCTATCCATCATGGTAGAAAAAAGGAAAAGAGTACAAAGCCCACCTTATCCAAAGAGTTCTCAAAGCTCTCCCACGTATCATTGTTCAGAGTACATTACATGGCCACACCTGGTTGCAAGGGCATCTGGGAAAGTAAATATATCACTGGAAATTCAATTCATGGCTGCTCTGAACAAAATCAGGGTGCTCTTAGCGAGGAAGGGGGGCATAGAAACAGCATCAGTCATAGACAGTGCCTGACACTCATAGGCAATACAATTCTGTTGCCCTCTTGAGTGGGATTCTTGGTGGCGTGGCTCCAAGGCCAAGGTTCAGCACCCACAGAACATTGCCGCGAACCAGTCAGTTCCCTTAAATTTATGAAAAAAGAATTTTACTATTTAAATAATTTGAAATGACCCTGTGGAAATTTAAGGGTTTTTCAGGCCCAGGAAAAAGGCACAACTAATTCTGTGCCTTAAACATAACACACAGCAAACTCTGACTAAGGCACTTGGAGTACTGGACAGTCCGTACTGTTGGGGTGTAGCGCTCCACTTTCTCAGCAGAAGCCAGACATCAGCAGCATCTTTAGAATCTCTCATATTTCCTGGGGGGGGGGGCTGGAGAGGGACTTCTTACTTCAGCTGAGGAAAGATTAAAAATATTTAAAAAGAGGGTTCAAAATAGATACACAGAATAAAGGACACAAAGGCCAGGAAGGGCCTGCTGGTGTAAAATTATAGATGTGTCTTTGTTTGACTTTTTGCCCTTTATTTCCTAAAATATTTTTGTAATGAAGATCCAGTCCCCCACCCTTGTTCTGACCTCTATCTCCACTCTTCAGCGTAGGACAATAATGGATAGCGTCTGCTGAGTGTGTGTTATATGCCAGATACTAGGCTAAGTGCTTTCTACACTCCACTAGACTGAGTTATCATCATCCCTTTCTGCAGATGGGGAAACTGGGGCTCGAAGGGGCAAATCAACTTGCCCAGGAATGTCTCATATCAGGTGCCTCATCATTATACTACTTGGCTCCTACTGGCTACTGTTCAAACCCAAGAACGTAACAGCTGCTTGGGGAAGTGTTGAAAGCCTGGGAGTGGACCACCTGTGGGGGTGGCTAGCCCCAGACCCAGCACAGGTACATGCTGGGAGTTGGGCCCACTTAGCTCTTGCTCAGACCATGGTTTGCTCATCTGCCTTATTTACTCAAAAAATGTGTACATGACAAGGGAGCTAGTGAGAATGGAGCTACAACCCTAGCGGGACTTTGTCCCAGCCTGTGGAAACAGTAACATTGTTACTGGGTTTGAACAGTAGCCAGGAAGTAACTTCTGTTGAACTGTTACTGTTTCTATTTGCCCTAGTCAACGGGAGAAGAAACCAAAGTGGGTCACCCAGAACAAAGGACTCAGAAGTGGCAGGGCCAGCATGGTGAGCGGGCCTGAGTTGGGTCTGTGTATGACTGTGCTCATGGTCCTTCAATAGGAAGTAACTATGGGGTGTCTCTATCAGCCACAGCAACACAAGAGAGAAGCAGTACGTGCTGCCAGGGGAGGATTTGGTCTTTCCATTGAAGGCCAAAACCTCGAGGAATGGGGTCTGGGCGTGGCCAGGAGCTGAGCCAAGGTGACCCTTCATGGACCCCCTTTTGCTCTTCACAGCAAGTACATGGGGAGCCTGCATTCCTGGGCCTGCAGAGGGGAAAGTCATAAACTTGCATCCTCCGGAGATGGCACCCGGTGCTCCCTGTAACATCTCCTGGAGGTGTCAACACATCATAAAGCATTCCTGCTTGGCCCGAAGCAGCTGCTCCTAATTTTGTCAAAGGTTCAGAAACAAGAAGACACGTGGGCCTGCTGCTGACTATGCCTGTGCAACTCTATGGAATTTCGACCTCTGAGGTCTCCATCGGAAAATATTCAGAGCCATTTTCCCAGGCCAGTGCAAACACACTTCTAGGAGACTTCTTCCAAGTGCTCTGCCTACTTCAATGGGCCAAGAGTTTCCCCCCACTTTGGGCACCAGAAAAGTACAGCGTGTATTGCACATAAATGCGAACAGTAGGTGGAGGCGGTCAGAGTGGTTTAGCAGGGAATTTCTCACAAGAACACTGAAGTAGAAGAGCGGGGCCCTGCCTATTGAGGTAGCTGCCAGAGTCCCCTGTGCATGAGGTACAGGGACCGGACGTGGTCAGCAAAGCTCTTTGGCACCCCAGATGCCAACACTTGAGCAGAGAGACGGCGCGTGTTTAGCCATGGTTTGTGGTGAGTTTAATAAATTCCCTTTTGTGTGCACAAAGCAAAGCATTCACGTTATTAGTATAAACTTCTGCCTTCCTGGAAATCAGGTGCCCATAGAGCCAGTCAAGAGTCCAAGGGAGTCATCCTGGTCCTACTCAGGATGTAGAGAGAAAGCAACCAGATGTGAGGAAAAGAACTCCAAGTTTGGCAAGGAAGAGCTGGATCCAAATCCTACTTTTCTAACTCTCTAGCTCTGTACCCTTGACCAAGATTCCTGTCCCTTTGAAGCTCATATTCTCATCTAGAGAATGGGGTTAGGCCAATGAGATGTATGAATAGGCTCTTCACACCTGTAAGGAACCATTTTCCCAGCACACAGGTGTCCACTTGATGCTTTTGAATGAATGAATGACTTAGTACACTTATAAGTGAAACTGAGTTTCCAATGTGGACACTTAGGATATTCACAATTAAAATCTGGGCTCACTTAAAGCCCTAGGCAGATGTCTTCTATGATTTCCTGAGCAAGTGGAAGAAGCCAGGATACATCATCTGGAAGCCAATTGGGCCACAGCACCCTGCTACCGAAAATGTTCCAGCAAGTCCCTACCACACTGGAAAGTAGCACCAACATCCGAGCATGGATTTTTAACTATAGCTGCAAATCAACATTCCTCTCATTGAGCCTAGATGGGTTTTCAATTGCTTTGGCCAGCAGGCAGCGGCAGAAGACACTCTGTGACTCTCGAGGTTTGTCATTATGGCCAGGCAGCTTCGGCCTGTTTGACTGGGACACTGGCCCTTGGAGCCCTGAGCGGCCATTGTAAGAAGACTGTCCAGCCTAAGTCGAGCATGCTGGAGGAGCTGTGTGGAGGTGATCTGGATCATGGTCTCCTCTGAGAAGAGAGCACACTCTGACCCTGCTGAACTTCCAGCCATGGAATGAAGAACAACGAGAGTGAACCTGCCACCCCAGCCATGCATGTCATCCTAGCCGAGGCTAAAGATACAGAGGGGACAGAAGACTGGAAGAATTCACAGGATCTTTGAGCTTACTAGTCGTGCTTTGACACACTAAGGTTTGGAGGTATTTGTGATGCAGCAGGAGATAAACGGCAGTTATCCTGCTTTCACCTTGGACCACTTTCCCTTGCTCCCCAATCTCTATCCACTCTGGTTTCCTGAGCTTTGAGCACACCCAGCTTGTCCCCACCCCAAGGCTTTTACTTTTCCTGTTTCCTCTTCCTGGGACATTCTTCCTACAGTTGGGCATGGTTCGTTCTCACCATCATTAGAGCTTCTCTCAGCCCAAGCATCATCTGCTCTGAGGAGTTTCCATGATCTCCTCTGGCACATGGCAGCTCCCCTTGTGCCTCTTTCACAGACCTTACTGCATCTGCACTTGTTTTGCTGAACTATTTATTTGTTTCATGTCTATTCACTAGTCTGAGAGCTGAAAATATTATCTACCTGTGCTATTACGTTCCCTGCCCAGTACAGCTCCTGCAGTGCACGCAGCAGGTGCTTGACAAGTATTCCTCTTTCTCTGCCCCTCTGCCCCAGCCCTCAATTCTGCAGGGGTGACTCTGAATGCAAGTGCAGTCCCTGCTGAAGCTCAGGAGCCCCAACCAGAGTGAAGGGAGAGAAAGCTGGGGCCAGGTTAATCGTAGTGCATAATTGTTCTTTAGGAAACCAGTTCTCAAAGGGTAGTTCCTCAGCCTGCAGCATCAGGATCACCTGAGAACTTGCTAGAAATGTAAATGACCTCATTAGAATGCAAATTATTGGCCTATGTTCCAGATATACTACTTTAAATCAGAATCTCTGACAATGAGGCCCAACAATTTTTTTTTTTTTTTTTTGGTGCTGGGGATCAAACTCAGGGCCTGGTGCTTGCCAGGCAAGTGCTCTACCACTTGAGCTAAACCCCCAACGCCCACAATTTCACAAGTCCTCTGAGGAATTCCGACAGACGGGTGACCATTACTTCTCTAGGTTACAGTGATGGCTCCTTATGGCCCATGTAATAAACATCTGTGTGGACTTTTAAGACACAATTTCATGACTTCATTATCTGCAACCTCTATCAGAAAGAGTCTTCATTCAAGCTAGACCTGCTGAGAAGTCCGAGACTGGGATTGGTAGAGCATCAGGAACTGCTACCATCTCCAGATAAGGAAAGCATGTATCTAAGGTCTGTAGCAGAAGGAGAATTTTGCCACTATATGCAGTACAGAATGGACTTGAAAATATTGGAGGCAGATGGGTGGTTGTACTGTGCATCAGTTGGAATGCTTTCAGCTGCAAGTAAAAATTCTCAAATGGCTAAAACAGCACAGACCCGTATGTCACTCTGCAAGAAGCTCAGCTATTTCCAAAGGGTGAGTTTGGTCCCCTCCAGCCCTCGTGATCACCATCTGCCATGCTGTCTGGCCAGACGTTGGCACCACGTTTTTGGGTTTCCTAGCCTCCGTGACTGAGCCCATTTATTTCCACCTATTTTAAATTACTCAGCCTCAGGTATTCTGTGACAATGCAAAATGGACTGAGATAGATGAGGAATGTTAAAGGGGAAAAATTAGGTTGAAAGTTAAACATGTTAGAAGATAAACTCTGCAGAGAAGCAAAGGCAGCGGGGGAAAAGCAGAAGAGCAGGTTTGGACTGAGAAGACTTTTCGTATTATATAGGAGCCGTTAGAGGCAGAGAAGAAGGTAAGCGATACATTAGTTATAGACACTGAGTCTGTGTCTTTTCCTATGAGCTGAGTGTCTCAGGCACTTTCCTCACTGCTGGGACACAATACCAGACACCAACAACTTAAAAGAGGAGAAGTTTATTTTGTTCTCACAGTTTTAGAAAGTTCAGTCTGTGTTCAGCAGGCTTAAACACAGAAGGGGCATAGTGGAAGGGCCTGGGTGGGAGAAAGCTGCTCATGTGTTTTCAGGAAGCGAAGAGAGAAGGCAAGAGACAGACAGGAAGATATACACCTCCAGCTTATGCCCTCAGCAACCCACCTTCCCTGATCAGGCCCTACCTCCCAGCAGCAAGTCCACCCATAATTCAGTCACCTTCCAAAAGCCCTACTTCATGCACCTGAGGCCTTTGGGGGACATTCTTGATCTAAACCAAAACACTGAGGTAGGAATGAGGCGATGGCTACAGCAGTTCAGCCTTTCAGCATCTCTCAAATGCTCAACTGGGCATGTGGATTTGGGGGAACGCCATACTGGTGTCTTCTGGTTTTGATCTAATGCTTGACCTTTAGGAGCCAAAAGAAAATTTGGCAGGTAGGGAGTGTGTGTGTAAAAACCAAGGTTCCAAGGATCTCCCGTCACTCCCTGTCATTACCCATTCAAACTACTATAATAAAAATACCACAGACTAGAAGCTTAAGGAATAGAAATTTACTTCTTACAGTCCTGGAAACTGGGCAGTCCAAGATCAAGCCACCTGCTAGTTTAGTTCTTGATGAGGGTTCTCTTTGTGATTTACAAACCACCATGTTCTTGCTAGATCCTCACATGGCCAAGAGAGATCATCTCCTTGGTATCTCTTATAAGGACAAGATTCTCATTCCTAATCACCTTGTAAAGGCCACACCTCCAAATACCGTCCAGTTGATGGTTAGGTTTCGACCTGGGTGGGGGTGGGGCAAATGCTCAGTCCACAGGACTTCCTTTCCCATGTGTGATTCTTTAGCTATAAACACACTATTCCCCATACTGCAGTAGGATGACTTTTCCCCCTCACTTCCTGGGTTGTGCACACATCAAGGTAAGAGTAATCCATCAGGCAGGTGGTAAGCAAGCACTCAGGGCCCAAGGCAGAAAGAGCCCAGGCAGGAAGTAGGACAGCAGAAAGTCAGGCTAGTAGGTTCCAGTCAACCCCCACCCTGCCTACTTCAGCCAGGTTCCCTCTAGAAGATGCTGAGAGGAACAAAAGGCTGTAAGAGGCCATGGAGAAAAGAGAGCCGGTGAAGAGGGTCCACAAAGGGAAGGATTGCATTCCATCGTGACTTCTAAAGGGATAGTCTGGGGAGTAGCTTCAGGCCTGACCCCTAAGCACCTGGGAGCACAGTAATACAGTAATCATGGTGTATTAGTTACCTTTCTAGTGTCAATGATTTGCAAGAGAGCAGATTTAATATAGGACATTTACAAGTTACAACATTCACCCATAAGCCAAATGCAAGAAGATGCTGAATATCTATGCACTGGAGACCCAAAAGATCCAATCTTCTACGCCCAGAACCACACCAACTCAGTCCAGCGGAGCGTTCCTGCGCAAGCTGACCACAGTCAGTCCATCACAGAGGGGAAGCTGCTGGGCCTGAGCTACTTGATCTGGCTCTCCCCCACCAATCACTGCCACTTTCAGAGAAGGCCTCAAGTGCTACCCAGCATACACAGGCTCCCATTTAGAAATCACAAATCTAAGACATCACCTGCTTCTTCCTTCATGTCACCTACCCTATTCATCATTAAGAAGAGCAAGAAGTCACTTACTTCATTCCCAGTGGACACACATTTTTTCAATCTTAGCAAACTTCTCTTCGAACTTTGCAAAAGTAACACATGCCACCCACTGAGTGACATGTAGAGCCTTTTCCTCTCATGTTCACAGAAACACATGTGACTGTAAGTGATCCTGTAATGCACATTAATCTTTCTCTCATAACAAAGAATCATAGACAGGTGAAAGCAAACGCATTTGGCATGTAGTTGCATAATACTTCTATCTTTTGATTTGCCACAATTCATTTGTTCACCTTTTCCCTGCCGGTGGATAACTGGGTACTGTCTGGATTTTTGTCAAGGCGAGAGACACAAAAAACAGTCCCTACTGTCCACACTCCCTACTGGGCTCTGGGCTCATTTCAGGTGTCTTTTTCCTGTCCTCTTGGCTTGCTTTCTTTCTCCCTTCTTGCATGACCTTGCCAATTTCTTCCCCATTTTTTACCTTCAATGTCTGTCATCACACTTAATCATCAGGTCTGATTTTCTTTTTAATTTTTCTCTCTGCTTATTGTCAGTACCTTGCTCCAGAGAGTCTGCAGCAACTCAGGGCAAGATGAGAGCCTCATGTTCCTCTTTGTGACATGCAAAATAGCAGGAACCCAGATGGACATCAATAACTGACTGTCACGGTGATTGACCACAGGAGCCACCCTCTTGGGAAGGAGTGTCTCGTGCCCCTACGTCATGGCAGATGTGATGGTTAAGAACATGCATAAAATCTTGCTTTAAAGCATTGGCCAAATGATTCATGAGCTATCTGAGCTCAGACAAGCTGCTTAAAGTCATCAGGCCTTCTTTTCATTCTTTGTAAAATGAGAAAAGTAATACTAATTTACAGTGTTTTCATAGTACAGCGCTACATAGTAACAATTCCGTCAATGAGAACTTCCAGAAGTGCTAATAGAAACAATACAATGATAAATAATAAAATAAAATTAAAAATTAATCCAAACTCTCGGATATCTTCAGAATGAGAAAGAAGCTTTACAGCTCTTGTTTTTAATTGTCTATGGTGTGAAAGAGAAACTCCAGAGGAACTGAATTAAGCCAGAGAGACAGAGAGAGAAAGAGAGAAAGAGAGAAAGAGGGAGAGAGAGAGAGAGAGAGAGAGAGAGAGAAAGAGAGATGGCAGTAAGGTCTAGAGACCCTAGAGCCAATGTTCCCCAACTTTGTCCTCCCTTGACAATCAGAAAGCAGCTTGCATGGTTAGTACACAGATTCCTAGGCCTTTCCCTTGGTAATTTTGACCCACTGGACCTGGGATGATGTTGAGGAATCTTCATTTTAATAAGCAGCTCAGAGATTTCAATGCAACAGGTAGGTCTGGGGAACTTGCATGGAAATAAGTGAGCCTAGTTGAGTTTGTCTCTTATACTTTCCTCAAAAATCTTCACACTTTTAGGTTTTACATTTAGGCCCTTTAAATGGTCCACTTTAATGGGCTTTTATATATGATATAAAGTATGAATGACAGTTGGTTTTTTGTGTATGTATAACCAATTGTTGTAGTATCATTTGTTGAAAAGACCATTCGTTCTCTACTCTTCTTTGCACTTTTGTTGAAAACCAATTTGGAATACCTCTGTGCATTTACTTATGATGTTATTTTGTTCTACTGATTATTTGTCTACCAAGTGTGACCAAAAATATGGTGCATATATACATTTTTTTAAGATTACAATAAAAGATACTGCCATATAGCCCCCCCAAATACTTCCCCTTTCTTCAGACACACATCCCATTGTTCTTGTCACTTTCTGAAACAGTTCTAGAAGTCCTCTTTTGTGGTTCTAGTTGAACTGTTGTCGGCTTTCTTGATGTCCTGAATGGTCATTTTGACTTTTCAGAAGAGTCAGAGGTCACATGGTGCCAGATCCAGAGATTAAGATGGATGAAGACGCTGTAATGTTTTTACAAGCCTGCTTTCTGTTGGGTGGTACTCAACAGCAGCATTCACTGTGTTTAAAGACATGAGAGAAGACTTCCAAAATTACTTCAGAAAATGACAATAAAGTGGAATGAACATGTTTGAAGCAAGAGGGAGCAGTCCAAGAGGAATTAATGGCAACATGTCTTTTACAGTAATACATGTTCAAAATTTCAACAGTCACCATAAATTTTGAGAACACCTTGTGTCTCACTGGCCTTGACTACTGTAACTTTATAACAAAACTTAAAGTCAATAATGTAAATCTTACAACTTAGTTCTTTTTCACAGATGTTCTGGCTACTCTAGGTCATTTATCTTTCCATATGAGTTTTAGAATCAGCTTGTTGATTTCTACAAAAAGGCCGATGTATCATTTTGATTTGGATTGCATTGCACCAGTGGAGGAACAGGAAGCTGATAGAGAACAATATTGAGCCTCTGACCCAAATACACAGCATATCTTTTCATAAATCAGCAACTAGCAATATTTTGAAGTTTTCAGTGTACAGATCTTGTGCATCTTTTGCCACGCTTATCTCTAAGGAATACATTTTTGAAGTTCTTGTAAGTGGTACCAGTAGTTACATTTCAACTTCCTGTTGTTTATTGCTAGAATATAGAAATATAATTGATTTTCATATATTCATCTTACATTTGCAAGCATGCTAAACTCACTCACTGGTTCTAAGTTTGTACTGGTTTTGTTTTTGGTGTTTTTTGGTAGATGCCATAGGATATTCTGTGTAGACGTCAATGTTTTCATCAAATAAAGACAGCTTTACTTCTTGCTTTGTAATCTGAATGCCTCTTATTTCTTTTACTTGCCTTATTACACTGGCTAGATATTTTATAGCCCTACCTTGAGTAGAAATGAAATTTTTCTTGATCTTAGGGGGTGAATACTCAGTGTCTTATCATTACATATGATTTTAAGTGTGGATTTTTCATACATTTCTTTATCAAGTGAAAGAAATTCTACTTTCTGAGAGTTTTAAGTGATTTGGGGAACTGCTTCCTCTGTATCTACTGAGATGAACACAAGGCTTTCCTTTTTCGGTCTGTTTATATGGTGAGTTATACTGACTGACTTTCAAAGGCTATCCAAATCGTGCGTGCCAGGGGTGACCCCCACCCCTTGGTCATGATGTGCTATCTATTTAATAAAATTGCAAACATTTTAATAATTGTTGAAACTATTATTCACAAGAAAAACTGCTCCGAAGTTGCTTTTTCCCTCCCTAATATTTTTATCTGCTTTTGGTATCAGTACATCTCAAAATAAATTAAGATGTACTTCTCCAACTTCAATTTTCTCTATAGTTTGCATCGAATTGGCATAATTTCTTAAAATTTTGTAGAATTTACAGTGGCAATCGGAGATAAAGTTTTCTTGGTGGGAAAATATTTAATAACAAATTAAATTTCTGTAATGCATACAGGGCTTTTCAGGTTACCTATTTCACCTTCAGCAAACATTTCAGTATCCTTCAAGGAATTTATGCATTTCCTTTAAACTGTTACATTTGTGGACATAAAGTTGTCCGTTGTATCCCCTTATTATCCTTCTGAAGTCTATGAAGTCAGTAATGTTACCAGGTCTCTCTTTCTTGACATCGGTCATTTGAATCTTCTCTCTCTTTGGCACTACTGCTTTTCTCCATTATTTCTCAGCTTTGATCGTTATTATTTCCTCCATTCTGCTTACTTTTGGTTTCACTTGCTTATTTATTTGCCAGTTTTTTAAGCTGGAAACACAGGTCATTGATTTACAACTTCTCTTATTTTGTAACATTGGCATTTTCAGCACTATAAATTTCCTCTAAAAACTGATTCAGCGATTTTCCATGATTTTCTTATCCATTTGTTATTTTTTTCCCTCATGTTAAAATACTTTTAATCTTCTACTTTATTTCTTCTTTGAATCATGACTTATTTAGAAGTGTAATATTTAATTTCTAAATAATAATGGGTTTCCAGCTATCTTTCTGATATCAATTTCTAAGTTAATTACATTGTTATTAGAGAATATACTCTGCATGAGTTGAAAGGTTTCAATTTTTAAACAATTCATTGAGAGTTGTTTCATGGACCAGAAATATTGGCTCTCTTGGTAAATGTTCAGCATGAATGTGGAAAGAACATGTAATCCCACGTTGTTGGATGGAATATCATATAAATGGCAATTAGGTCAAGTTGTTTAGTAGTGTGGTTTGCTATCATCTATAAGTCTTCTATTTCAGTACTCATTTTACATCTACTTGACTATCAATTACAGGGTGTTGAAATGTCTGACTTGAATGTAGATTTGTCCATTTCTCCTTTCAGTACAATTGGCTTTTGCTTCAAGTATTTTGCAACTCTGCCATTAGATTCACAAACATTAATGATTGTTATATTCTCTCAATTAACTGATGTTTTCATTCCTGTAAAATGACCCACTTTAACCCTACTAGTATTATTTTCTCTGAAATCTACTTTGACTGTTACTAACATAGCCATTCAAGTGTTCTTTCGATGGGTGTTAATATGGTTAACATGCTAATATCTGTTACCATTCTTTTGCTTTTAACTATTTGTGCCTGTATCAATAGTAGGTTTCTTGTGGTTTGGATAAAATTGCTTTTGAATGTAGGTGTTTAGAGCATTTGCACTAAATTTTTTATGTGGTTGGGTTCAAATCTAACACTTGTTTGCTTTATATTTGTCCCATCTCTTCTGTCTTCTCATCTTCTTAATTTCTTTCCTTATTTTGAATTCATAGGTATTTTTATATTCTTTTATCTTCTTCCTTGGCGTATTAGCTATAAATCCATTTTTTAAAATATTTTTGGTTGTTCACTTTTCATAGTAAATTAATCATAGCCTAACCTTGAAGTGATACTATGCTATATTAATTTAAGAAGTTATACAAATATACTTCCATCTCTCCTATCCCAGCCTCTATACTACTGCTAGCATACCTTTCAGTATTCCACATGTTAATAAACAAAATAAGAACAAGTCAAGTGGTTTGGTTTATATTTTGAAAAAATAAACCAGGCATGGGAGCACATACCTGTGATCTCAGCACTCTGGAGGCTGAGGCAGGAGGATCACTATGAGTTCAAAGCCAGTCTGGCCTACATATTGAGTTCAAGGCCAGCCTGAACTACATAGCAAACCAAGAAAGAAAAGAAAAAAAGAAAAGAAAAGAAAAGAAAGGAAAGGAAAGGAAAGGAAAGGAAAGGAAAGGAAAGGAAAGGAAAGGAAAAGAAAAGAAAGAAAAGAGAAGAGAAGGGAAGAGAAGAGAAGAGGAGAAAAGAGAAGAGAAGAGAAGAGAAGAGAAGAGAAGGAAGGAAGGAAGGAAGAAAATGAATGAATTTAAAAGTTAGGGTATATATGACATTGATAGAAAAAAAAGAGTTGAGGGTGACACCCAGTTTTGTGTTGTTTTAGTTTTTGTTTTGTTTGTTTGTTTGTCTGGTGCTGGGGATAGAACTCAGGGTCTGTGCTTGCTAGGCAAGCACTCTAACCACTGAGCTAAATCCCTAGCCCAATTCCCGTTTTTTTGATCTGAACACCTGAAAGGGTAAAGGTACATTTACCAAGACAGCAATGACAGGAAGTAGACTTAGGGGAAATTATGAACCCAGCATTAAATGTGCAAGGGAGAGATGTCAGATGAAGAGCTGGACATAAGAGCCCTGCGTATAGGAGACAGGATATAAATGGAACTAAAGCTATGATGTTAAGTGAGAAACCCAGATTATGAGTGTGATTTGAAAAGGAGAAAAGGCTAGACACTGAATCAGGGAACACCCTCCAAGAGACTGGAAAGGAGCGATCCGTGATGGGGCAGAAATGCCAAAGACTGCAGGATTTCAAGGAGGAAGGAGCAGCCAGTTGGGCTAAATGCTGCTCACAGATGGGGACCAAGCACTGACCAGTGATACTGGCAACAATGAGACTGGTTATGAACTTGACAAGAGCAATGTTGTGTCATAGTGCAGGACAAAGGCTCCTCAGAAGGGTTCAAAAGACAGTGGGAGAAGAGCAAGTAGATGAGGAAGTTTCGAATTTTGTTTTTAAGATAATCAGAAAAATGAGACAGAAGCTAAACAGAAAACAAGATGTCATGAGTAATTTGCTTTCAGATGGGAGAAAAATAACATATTTGTATGCAGTGGAAATTATTTTTACTGTTTACTCATCACCTCTACTGCTCTAGACTATGTGTTTTTAGTCCGTTTTCCTTACTTTATCATCTCTTTATATAATATCTCTCAATTCTCATATAAAAGAATGGCTTCTACTATAACTGACTTCTACTACCTCTTTGCTGCCCCCTCATCTTCCAAAATTTGATTGTGTGTGTGTGTTTGAATGTATTTTATCAACTGATTGCCTTACAACTTTAAATATATTTCTTCTTCCATTACTTTTCATTTGTATCTCAACTATACACTTTGCAAGTGGGAGATAGGTATACTCTTACTTTTCCCCAACTTTTACTTTCTCTTCCAACTCAATTGCTCTACTAATGGAATCAAATTAATTAAAAATACATTTACATTAACATAGTTATATCTCTATTTTTCATGTTGAGCCAAGTAGTGTGCTAATATTAAATTGTCTTCTCTAGAAGTCATTTATCCAGTTATTTATTTTTTTATCCATTCTCCAATTATTTACTAAGTGCCTGCTACCTGTCAGTCACTGTTCTAGCCATGAAAAATACAGCATGATACAGAAAGCGGATGAATTCCTTGCCCTATAGAGTTGACATCCCAGGAATGCGAAAGGTAGTAAACAAATAAATGTAACTGTAAGTGGGGCTAAGTACTACAGAGGAAAATAAAGTGGGTAAGAATTTACACAGTAATGGATGAAAAGCACATCAGATTAAGTGGCCAGCATTTCTGAGCAGAGATTTGTATAGGGTGAGGGAAAAAATCATGACTATCTACTGATTTGGCCACTTTATACCACAGCACTTGTAACACCAAAGGAAATCAGAACAACCATCCTAATGAATTTTCTCTTCTTATATTTACCTTTTTCCCTTCCCTTCCTCCTCCTTCTCCTCCTCCACCTCCTTCTTTTTCTTTCCCCATCCATTCTCATGATAGACATTCCTATGTTCCTCCAAATCAGAATTGTGATATTCCTTAACAAAAAATGTTGTGAAGATACGTTAGCAATAATAGAGCACCAATTTAAATATTAAGAAGATTAGTTGCCACCCCTTGAATTTGACAGATAAATATTTAATAAATACTTAAGTGGTAATGATAATAAGGTCTAATATTTATTAAATCTTTTTGCTGTTATGGCCAAAAACTAAAGATTAGGGGCAGAGATCTCTATCTGCTCTTAACACACTCAGAAAGAAAGAAGATGTCTCCATTTGAAAGAAAAGTTCAAGACAATTCATGCTTTAAAGACTCTTCTTCATTACTTTGGCAAGTTTAATTTAGTTCTGGTTGTTTGTGAGCACATCCTGGGTACAGCAGTGAACTCGGCAAAAGCAGAGGCCTTGAAGAACCACGACCTCCAGCAGCCACTGGTTATAGAGCCAGCATGCAGCGGTAAACAGGAGTGCTGGGCTTCTGATGGACTGATTGTCTCTGTAGATTGCCAGGGGGAGAGAGATGCCAGGCCCTCTGGAACACTTTCACTTTCAAAATCCTTTTCATTTTTATCCATTCTACAACTATTTACTAAGTACAGTTTTTAAAAATAAGTTTGCAGCCTGTCTGCAACAAAGACGAGGCAAACTGAAGCATGAGGGCCGGTGAATCACCTAGGATGCTGTCTATAAGATCTGTCCCTCCCACCGGTGTAGTGACTGAGGGGAAAAATGGATGTGCTGGAGGGCCAGAACCCTCTGGCTGAAGAGCCTGTGCCCGAGCTGTTGCTGTTTGGGAGACCAAACGCTCATGGACTGAGCCGGACAGTGAGAGAGTGAAAAGAATATACGGTTTCTCTCTTACATACCGAGTTCTCTACATAGCCAATAGCCTTGGCTTTTGTTATTAAAGCAAGTTCTAAAATTAGAAATCTGTCTCTTTCTTATGATAAAATTCCATTAGAATATTCACTGACCTGGAACCACATCTGAGGCGTCAAACAATAATTGTTGTACTTTGAAAATGCTTTAAAGTGATAAAAAAAAAAAAGAAACAATTTGATTATAACAAGTAGTCAAAGGAAAAAGCATTGACCTGATGTTTTAGTTACTTTTCTCTCGTTGTTGGGACAGAATACTCGACACCCAAAGTTAGGGGAAGAAAGGTTTATTAGCTCACAGTCTGTAGAGGTTTCAGTCTATAGTCCGCTGGGTCTGAGGCAGGGCGGCATGGCAGAGGCACGGTGGACCGCCATCGCAGACCTGCAGCCCACCGGCAGCAAAGTAAAGTGAGGAAATGCAAGGAATGTATGCAAATAAGCAATGCAAAGAAGCAGCTAGTTAGCTTCTTCCTGTATTTTTTATCTAGGCTACCTGTCCTTAGGGCGGGTAGCACTCCCACCCTTAAATTTAGTTTCACATCCTTGATCCCAGCAGAACCATGCCAAACCGATCAATGGATCAATTTAGTAATCACACACTCTAGATCCAGCTATCTCTTACCACATGAGGCTTTGGGGGGACATCTAGACACAAACCATAACACCTGATGTTCCTCTTTTGCTCACTTTAGAAGTATTTGTGAGCACTGTAAGCTCTAATTTGTGAGCACTGTAAGTTCTGACCTTTAGGGGCTTTCCAACTCAACATGACCTCAGGGATGAACAGTGACCCACACAGTCTGAAGAACCGAAATATACAAGTAGAGACTTCTGCTTTTGGTCATGATGGACAGACAGAGACCAGACAAACCCTCCTTCCTGAAATGACTTCTAGAACTGGACAAAGCAATGAAACAATGGTTTTCAAAGACATTGAAAAGTCCATTCCTGATGCTGTGACAAAATACATTAGAATGAGTAATTTTTAGTGATAAAAATTTGTTTCTCACAGTTCCAGAGGCCAGAAAGTCCATGATGAAGGTGCCCGCATATTTGCTGTCTGGCAGACTTGTTGGACGGTGCCTTTTATTGCATCCTCAGATGATAGAAAGGATGAACGCTGTGTGCTCAGGTAGCAGAAAAGCAAAGGAGACTAAACAGGCTCCCACAAGCCCTTTGGCAAGACCACTGACCCCATTCGCAAAGATGGAACCCTAGTGGCCTAAAAACCTCACTTCTTAGACTTACTTCCCTGGGGATTAAGTTTCAAAATGAATTTTGGAGGGGCACAAACATTTAAACCACAGCAGACACCACATGAAAAAGGACTATGACCCTCTAACACTAGAAGCAAATGAGCTTAGCTCCGTGATTCCCCCAGCTTATTTCCTTAAAAGTTTCCAGGATATGGCACAATGAGGTTGAGCCAGAAAGAGCCCAGAGGACTCCCTGACTTCAGGAAATAAAACTTAGAGTAAAGGGTCATGCAGGGAACTAAAGTTTGTGGGTACAGTACAATATCAGAGAAGAGAAAGTTGTACAGAGAGACCCAGAGATCTGCCAAAGATCTCCTGGGATGTTCAGCAGAATACTGATCAGTCTACGTATATGTTAAAAAGCTACACGGGCTGGAGAAGAAACCACACAAAAGGATTAAATGCCTGGAATAATCAACCAGACTGAAAAACAACCTCTTTCATGGGGCATTGAGCACTGAAAGGGTCTTACCTAAATCATAGAGAATAATTAGCCCCAGGAAAAATGCTGCTTCAGTCAAGCCTAAAATAAATTTAAAAGCAATAAATTTCATAACATATGACATTCAATAAAAAATTACCAGCTATGCAAAGGAACAGGAAAATATGATCCCTAAAGAGTAGAGACCACTGAAAGTGATCCAGAAATGACACAGATGTTAAAAATAGCAGATAAGACCATGTCAACAGTTATTATAACTATATTCTAAATATTCAACAACTAGAAAAAAATAGTAAACATGTTAAGTAGAAACATAGACGATAATAAAAAAGACACAAACATCTAGAGATAAAAAAGGTACAATGTCTGAGATGAAAAATATAGTGGATAGGATTAATGACAGGTTAGACACTACAGAAAAGAAGATTAATGAATTCAAAGATATAGTAATAGAAACTTTATTAAATGATACACATAGAGACAAAATACTTTTAAAAATCAAAGGATTTTTCACTTGGACAACTTAAAGAAGTCTAACATTTGTGTAATTTGAATTTTAAAGGAGGTGAATGAAGACAGAAAAAATATACAAAAAATAATTTAGAAATTTTTATGAATTTGATAAAAACTATAAACTTACAACTACAAAGAAACACGAGAAACCTCAAGCTAACAAAATATGAAGAAAATTACATCAAGATACATATAACCAAACTGCAAAAGAAACCAGAGGGAGAAAGACACATTATATACAGAACAACAAAGGTAAGAGTGACAGCACATTTCTTATCAAAATAATTTAAGCTAGAAGAGAAAAATATCTTTAAAATACCCAAAACAAAAATCTACTAAAATTCTGCACCAAGGGAGAATATCTTTCAAACATCACGTATAAATAAGGACTACAAAAGCTGAAAGAATTTTTCACTAGATCTGCACTACAAGAGAGGTTATAGAAATTCTTTCTGGCAGAAGAAAAATAATATTTCCATATGGCTTTATACAAAGAAATTTTAAAATCTTGAAAATGGAAATATAGGGGTAAATACGTGAGTTTTTCTTAATAATTACATGTCTCATAAATAGAAATAATAAAATTGCGTTACTGGGTTTGTACTATATGTACTAGTAAAATGTGTGACAAGAGTGTAAAGCCAGAACAGAGAAATGGAAATATACCATAGTAAAATTCTTGTATTACATATGAAGCAATATAATATTGCTTGAAGGTACACTGTGAGAAGGTACACCGCTATATACAACCACTTAAATAACAAGGATAGTTGGTAAAGAAGAGAAAATGAATAATAAAACAATCCAAAAGACATCAGGAAAAGAGGGGAATGCGAATAAGGAACACAAAGGATAAGAAAATGATAGCAAGATGGTAGATTTAAACTTAATTGTTTCAATAATCACATTAAACGAAAAATGAACAAAATAATCTGCATCAAAAGGCAGGGCTTGACATAAAGTATATATTTAAACAACAGCAAGATTCAAATATATGCTGCCCAAAGAAACTCAGTTTAAATATAAAGATAAAAATAAGTTAAAAATAAAAGGATGGAAAAGGTTATACTATGTCAAAATAATCAAAACAAAGCTGGAGTAGTTGTATTAACATTAGACAAAATGGATTTGAGAGCAAAGAATATTACCAAGGAAAATAAATCTCATTCCACAACAATAATAAGAGAAACTCATTAAAATGATGTAACAATTTTAAACATTCATGTATCTAATAGCAAACCTTCACAATATACTCAGCAAAAACTTATAGAACCCAGAGAAGAAATAAATCATGATTATAGCTGGAAATTTCAATATTCTTTCTCAATAACTGATAGAAGTACACAGTCAGTGAGGATACAGAAGATTTAAACAACATTATCAACTAATTTGGCTTAACAGACATTTAGAGGACACTGAATCCAACAAATGTAGAATACACATTTTTTCCAAGTGCATACACAGTATTTATCAATATAGATCATATTTTTGGCTATGAATACTGTCTTGAGAAATTTAAAAGAATTCAAGTCATACACAGTATGTTCTCCAGTTAAATTAGAGGGAAAAAAATCACAGAATGATATTCAAATACTTGGAAACCAAATGATACACTGCTAAATAATTCCTAGGTCAAAAAACAAATTGATTAGAAATTAGAGTATTTTGAATTGAAAGAAAAAATGTGAAAAGAGAATATATTAAAATTTGGGGATGTAGCTAAAACACAACTTAGGTAGAAATTTATAGCATTAAATGCTTAAGAAGAAAAGTCTCAAATCAATAATATCAATTTCTATCTTAATAAAATATAAAGCTAAGAAAGAATAAATGAAATTGAAAGTGAATAGAAAAAAGAAAATAATGAAGATGAGCATCTTTTGTTTAGATAGAGAGCAGGAAAAAAGAATAAAATTAATGTAACTAAACTGTTTCTTTGTTCTCTGAGAAGAAGTAAAAATAATAAACATCTATTTAGACCAATCAGGAAAAGTAGGAAAGACACAAATTAATACTAAGAATGAAAGAGATAGTATCACTAAAGATTCTATGAATATCAAAAAGATAATTTTTAACAAATTCATGGCTATAGTTTCTAACAACTTAGAGGAAATGAGCAAATTCACTGAAAGATGCAAACTACTAAAACATAAGAATAGATACCCCAAATAACCACATATCTAATTTAAAAATTGAGTTTGTAGTTTAGAGCTTTCACAGAAGCAAACTCCATTGCTAGTCTCAGGCTCTCCTGGTGCCAATATTTACAAATTCTTTTTTTTTTAATTACCAAATCTATAAAATTTCTTCCAAAGTAAAACTAAAGAAGGGGGACTACTTCTCATTTCAGTATATGAAGACAGAATTACTATGATATCAAAACCAGACAGAGATGTTACAATTAAGAAAACCAGAGATATATATCTTGGTGACTATAGAAGAAATAACCCACAACAAAAATATTAGCATATTATATCTAATATTATATTCAAATAGAATCATTGTAATTCACCATATTATCTGTCTTAGATACTTCTCTTGTTGCTGGGACAAAATACCTGACACCCACAATTTACAGAAGGAGAGCTTTATTTTGGCTGATGTTTTAGTCCATAGTTGGCTGGTATCAAGATAGGATGCCATGACAAGAGGGATATGGCAGAGGAGAGCGACCCATTGCATGGGGGACAGGAAGGGAGAAGGCAGGGAGGCAAATAAACTCTTCCAGGCCACACACTCCATGACCCACCTCTCCTGGGCAGATCCCACCTCCTAACAGGCAGTCAGCTATAAGCCCCTTAATCCAGTGCCTTCCAAAAGATCTGCCTATGAGTGCCTGAGGCCTTGGGGCACATGGTGGCACAAGTCTGCAATCCCAGTACTCTGGAAGACTGAGGATTCGAGTTTGAGCCCAACCTAGGCAATTTAGCAGTTTAGCAAAATCCTGTCTCAAAATAAAATAATAAAAACAAAAATTGCTGGATATGTAGCTCAGTGTGAAGGCTCTGGCTTCAATCCTCAGGAACACACACGCACACACGCACACACACACACACACGCACACACGCACACGCACACACAGGTTTTTATTCAAAATATGTAAACAGTATTTAAAACTCAACAGTAAGAAAAAACTCAATTAAAAACCCAAAGGGGCTGGGGATTTAGCTCAGTGTTTAGAGTCTTTGCCTTGCAAACACAAGGCCCTGAGTTTGATCCCCAGCACGAAAAATAACAAAAATAATAAAACAATAAATAGGCAAAGATTTGAATAGTTATTTATCAATGAAATTATACTAATGACTAATCATAACATAAAGAGATGTCCAACATTGGTAGTTATTATATAAACACAGACTAAAACTATGAGATGCTACTATTCACATATTAGAGTGACTTCGATTTTAAAAACTGACACTACCTAGTGCTGACAAGAATTCAGAGCAACTGGAATTCTATACACTGCTAGTGGGGGTGTAAAATGGTACAACCAAAAAAAACCAAAACAAAACAAAAAAATGGTACAACCACTTTGGAAAATAATTTGGCAGTTCTTAAAAAGTCAAACATACACCTAACATATAACCCAACCAATCTGCCCTTAGATGTTCTCTCAAGAAAAATGAAAGTTCACACCTATACAATGACTTGAACATGAATATTTACAGCAGACTTAATTGTAATAGTCAAAAACTGGAGATGACCAAAATATCCAAAAAGAGAATGAATAAACAATTGAAGTACATCCATACAGTGGAGTTCCAGTGAGCAGTAAAAAAGAAATGCACTATTGCTAAGTGGAACAATATAAATTACTTTCTAAATAATTATGCCAAGTGAAAGAAATCAAACAAAATAGGATATGTATAGTAAGATTAAATTTATATAAATTCTAGAAAACATAATTTATGGTGACAGGAAACAGACTAGAAATTGCCTGGGGATGAGGGAGAGGCAGATGTGAAATGATGGGAGGAGTGGAAAGGTAGAATTCCAAAGGATATGAGGAGCTAGAGTATAGCCAGGTGGTAGAGCACACGCTTAGCATGTACCAGGCTCTGGGTTCAATCCCCACCACAAAAGAAAAAAAAAAAAAAAAGGAAAATAAAAACCACAAAGGGTATGAAACTTTCAGAAGTCATGCATATTTGACTATCTTGATTTGCTGTGAGTTTCATGGGTATATTCATTGTCAAAGCCTATCAAAGTATGGATTTTAAATATGTATAGTTTATTTTAATTTTACTAATCCTGAATAAAAAATGGAAAAAATTAAAATGGGCAAGGTTTTCTGTTTTGAAACTATAACATGTTTTTCCTTTCTTTAAAGCATCTTAGCTTTTTTAACACGACTCTATGCAATTACCCACACAAATGTGGCTCTGGCCCATAGTTCTACACGAGCTGATCCCTGCATGATTGACATGTGTACGAATACACGAAACACCCTGATCCTCACATTGCATGACTTTTGAGATGTATTATGATAGTAATTATCAAGTCTCTGACTAGATGTATCCCCTTTTAACACTAAAACACTTGAAGACTTCTATCTGCATGTCATTATTATATGTTAGTAGGCACTGAGAGTATAGGTAACAACAAATTCATTGAAACTTAACAACACTTGTATATGGATATGTATTTTCTTAACCTCAAAGTAGTAATATATATTTGTAAAATGATAGCACGTGTATTTTTCCTTGATGTTTTCCTCTCACTCCGATCTTTCTGTTTAGGCAGTAGGATTACTAGCATTCTTTGTAGCCAGGTAGTGTTTATCAGCAATGGCAAAATTAATTCTTAGTTTATGAATTTCAAGGAAAATTCAGAGCCTTCAAGTAAAAGAGCCACAGAAAGGACACAGGGCAAAAATAGCTAATGCTGAAAAATGTGTAATGATGGAAATACACAGCAGAGCAACAACAACAAAAAAAAAGCAGAGCATGCATGGATTGAGGCAAAGTGATAGAGAAAGAGGAAAACAAGAGAGCTTGGATAATGCACCTGCCTGAGAAGAGGCCTCTGCCCTGCCTACTACCCAGCATGAGTCCAGGTATCAAGATGAGGGAGATTTTAAAAGTCAGACATGAAATTATACTCATCGCTTCTGCTCACATTACACTGGTTAGAACTCGGTTGTACAACCACATCGCACTACGAAGGAAGGCAGGAAACATAATCTATACACCAAGCTCCAAGAAAGAATGAATCTCTAGATAGCTAGAAGACTCTACCTCATTTTTAAATTAGATCTGCCAAATACCAGCTCCTCTCCTCGCGTAACTCCCACTGATATTCTTCCCTAATCCCCTCCTTCTGTGACCTGGCACGCGTGTCCTAGCTCTGTCTCCAAAATGTCATACAGTTTCCAAACTCTGAGTGCAAGTCCTTCCTTTCAACAAGGAAGTCATCCGATAAGTTCCTCAATGTGCTCGCTACAGCAAATCCAAGGTGCTTTTGAAGTTCATCCATCTAGTGATAACTCATTTAGATCTTCATTTTTTTTTCCCACTGGAGGAGGGCAAGGTCCTGTTTTTGTTTAGTAATTTGCTCCCAATGCCTATAACAGTATGTCTTATATATTGTAGGTAACCCAATATTCATTGAATGAATATATGAATCTACTTTTGTTCTCCGAATGTTTCCCAATGTTAGAGAAAAAACCTCTTCCCTGATGACTCACTGTCTATGACCTCTCAGACAACTGGGAAGGCGCCCTCATCCTCAGGCTTCTCCTCTTCCTAACTCATCACTCAGTTCCCACTTCTTTTCTATGCACGGCAAACTAGGAAGAAACCGCATTCATCATACAGTCTTTATTTTATTTTTAATTTTTAAAATTTCTTGGCATTGCTGATCTCTGTAGAAACCAGAGCAGAGGAGACTTCCGAAGCTGCCTGACCTTCACTTTCCAATTTTTGTCACCACAGGCTGTCAGTATAGAATCCACCATGAGTGATAAATGTGTTGCTGTGGAACGAGCCCTCAATCAAGCAGAAAGAGATTTGTTTGGGTTTCAGCTAAACCACTTAACATCTGTGTGGTGATTCAATAAATGGCCACAAAGCTCAGATCCTCAGCTTCCTCTTCAGTTAGCAGATAGTGTTACCTGCACTATCAACTCCACAGGATTGTCACAAAAATGCATTTTATTCATTCATTTAGTAAATATTTATGAAAGGCCTGCTATGTACTGGATATTGACCTTGGTTCTAGAGACACATGGGTGAATAAACGAAGTTTCTGTGCCTTAGAGCTTATGTGGAGGGAAATAAATTGTAAATAAAGCCACAAATGGATATATATGACATGAGGCAGTGACCTGAAATGATGCAGAGTGAAGAAGACGAGGGCTGTGGAAGAAAGGAACTTTCATATTTTAAACAGCACGATCCAGAAGGGGATATTAGAAGACAAGCCTAAAGAAATGAGTGAGTCACACGAAGACAGGAGGGATGAAGACATGCAAAGAGCCTGAGGTGACAGTGTGCTTTATATTTATGAGGAATCGCAGGGACAACAGTCTGACTGAGGCAATTAATGGAAGAAGAGAAATCGTGAAGTCAGCAAGGTAACATGGAACTAGGTCAGTTAGGTCTCTACAGCTTGTGATAAAGAGCTTAGCTTTTACTCTGATGAAGATAAAAAGCCATATTTGTCTTAAGCATAGAAGTGGTGTGATGTGGCTAATTTTTAAAAGATCATTCCAGCAGTTATGTGAAAACGGGCTGTGTGGCAGCCAGATTGGGAGCAAGGCAACCAGTTAGGAGTCTACAGCAGTTAAGCAGGTGAGAGATGACAGAGACTTGCCTCAAGCTGATAGCAGAGGAAGTGGTGGTGAAAAGTGGTCAGATTGGGGAGATAGCCCGAAAGAAGCATAAACAAGCCTTCTGGAAGGATGGAATGTCAACTATAAGTGGAAAGAGAACAGTCAAGAACAATCTTGAAGTTTGGTCTAAAAGTGAGAGAATGAAGTTGCTTCTTATTGGAATGGGAATAAATTGGGATGCAGAATGACCAGCATGGGGACTGGCCCACTACTGTGACCTCAGTATTGCAAACACTAGTTTTGAGATGCCTGTTGTCATCCAGATAATAATGTATGATGTTGGCTACATGTATCTGGAGTTCAGGGAAGAGGCCCCGGAGGGGAGCTACACAAATAGGATTTGTCGGCCTATTTAAATCCTTCAGAATGGACAAGATCACCTCTAAGGGGTAAGTGAAAAAGAAACCAGGACAGAGTAAGAGTAAACTCCAATATTTAGAAGTGTAAGGAAAGAAAGAGGCATAGCAAAGAAAAACTAAGATAAAAAACAGCCAATGAAGTAAGAAGAGGAACAAGATAGAGGAGAATGAAGACAGTGTCTCAGGCAAAAAGTACTCTCATTTCATTTATAGTGTAGCAGTTTGGCCAAATAGTATGATAGTAGATAGAAACCCAATTGTATCAGTGTAATTACACTAAATGTAGGAGGATTAAGTAGTTCACTTAAAAGTCTATTATTAGCTGGGTCTGGTAAGGCACAACTTTAATTTCAGCACTCTGGGAGGCTGAGGCAGAGAAGATCAAAAGGTTGAGTTTAGCATGGGCAACTTAATGATTTAGAAAGACCCGATCTCAAAACAAAATTTAAAAATTTAGAACAAATTAAAAGGGCTGAGTACATAGCTTAGTTCATGGGCTAGGGAGTCAATCCTCAGTAGTAGGAAAAATTTCTATCATTAACAAACCAAATTAAAATACAAAATGTAATGTATGCTGTGTTAGTCAGCTTTCCATCACTATGACAAAATACCTAAGAAAATCAATTTAAAAGGAGGAAACACTTATTTTGGCTCATAGTTTCAGAGGTCTCAGTCCATGGTCATTGGGCTCCATTGTTTCTGGGCCTAGGGTAATACAAACAACAGAGCAGAGAACATGTGGTAGAGCAAAGTGGCTTACATCATGGTAGACAACAGGCAGAAAGAAAAAGAGAGAAAAGGAAGGGACTGGGGCAAAATATTGTCCCACTCTGTTCAACTAGGCTCCACTCTTAACAGCCCATTTAGCTACAAACTCATCAATGTATTAACCTATTAATGAAATTAGTACCTTCATGATAAGAGCACTTCTCAACAGCCCGTCAGCTGACCTTTGGTAAACATTTTGGATGCAAACCATAACATCTGCCAATTGCTAGAGATGCACCTTAAATATAAGGATATAGAGTAATTTAGCATTTATTAAAATGATAAAAGATATGCCATTCAAACACTAAAAGAAAACTGCTACAAATATATTGCTAGCGATGCAAACTCAAGGCAAGAAACATAAATAAGATGCAATAAAATTTTCATAATCATGGAAGGTTCAATCCCCCAAAAGGACATTCAAATTCTCAATGTATACATACATGAAAACCATAGCCTCAAAATATATAAAATAAAGTGACAGAACTATAAAAAATATAGGTAAATACACTCATAATTGGAGACTTTAGCACGTTCCTCTCAATAAAAGTTATAATAAGCAGGAAAAATTAGTAAGGATATACAAAATCTAAACACAATTAACAAATTTGATACAGTGGCATTATCAAACACTGTGCTTAAAAAAAAAGTACATTCTTTTCCAGTGTACATGGGACATTTATGCCAGCCATAAAAGAGATTTCAAAGGATTGACATTAATTCAGAATATGTTCTCTGACCACAGAAGAATTGAGCTGAAAATCAATAACAAAATAAGTAGAAATTCCTCAAATATTTGAAAATTAAGCAATACACTTTTAAATAGGTCAAGAAAAAAGTTTCAGTGGAAATTGGAAAATATCCTAAACTAAACGATAGTAAAAAATCCGACATATCAAAATTTGAGGAATGTGCTGCTTAGAGAAAAAAAATACAGCCTTAGATGCATATATTTTAAAAGAATAAAGTAATCTAGCTATCTATCTCCAAAAGAAGGGAAACAGAAAATTGCATCTAAAGAAACTAGAAGGAAATAATAAAAACTAATATTAGAAATTAATAAACTATAAAACATACTTTTAAGAAAAAAAATCAACATACCCAAATGTTGAAACTTGTAAAAGAATTTTCTGGGAAATCTGTATTTAAAAAAAAAAAAAGAAAATGTACAACTGCCAATTTGAGAAAAAGAAGACCTTGCTCCATATCTTATACTATTCAAAAATAACTATATTATAAAAAATTTAATATTAATAAATTTGAAATTTTCGATAGAATGGAAAATTCTTAGAGAAGCAAAACCAATAAAAGCTGACATAAGAAGAAATAGAAAACCTGGCATAGTCTTATTATCTATTAAAGATATTGAACTTGTAACTAACAATATTTATACAAAACAATTTCGAGGCACAGATGACTTTCCTCCAAACAAATTCCAACTGAGTTCCTCCAAGTATTTGTGGAAGAAATGACACCAATCTTATATAAACATTTTCATGGACTAGGGAAAAAAATATTTCCTAATATGTTTAATGAGGTCATAGTAACCTCGACACCAAAAACCGATCAGGACATGAAGAAAAATTACAGACTAATCACTCTTATGAACAGAGATGCAAAAATACCAAAGAAGCAAAGTACATTCAGTGAAAGACAAAGAGGAAAATAAATCATGAACAGATTTGTTCCAGAAATGAAAACTTGGTTTCATAGTCAAAAAATTACTAAAATTCACCATATTATCAGAATAAAAGAGAAAATCATCTGATCACAGAAGCAGATGAAAAAGTAGCTTCTGATGAAATTGATCATACATTTATAATTCTTAAATTAAAAATTAAAACCTCTTCATAAATAGGAAAAGAACCTCCTTTATTTGATAAAGTTAAAAAGAACTACAGCAAGTATTGCATTTAGTGATAAAATATTGAAAGCTTTCTGCCTGAGAATGAAAGTAAGCAAAGATGCATGTTTTTCCACTTCTGCTAAATATTGAATTGAAGGTTTTAATGAGTGCAAAGAAGAAATTATACAATAGTCAAAGGAATAAGGAAATCACTATTATTTGTAAAATTGACTGTAAACCCCCCAAAATTGACAAACTATTATCAGTTATAAATGAATTTCAGAAAGCCACTGGATAAAAAGCCAACTGTATGTAAAGACCATTTGTATTTCTATATAACAGCAAAACCATATGGCAAATAAAACATTAAAAGAATACTCTAAAAATTACATACGTTAATGTGAGAAAAATTTAAATAAGTAGAGAGCTATACATATTTATTGATTAAAACACTCGAGGTTGTAAAAATGTTAACTTAATCCTGAAATTAACTGTAGATTTAAAAAATTCAAAAGAAATTCCTAAAAATATGTTGTGGAACTTGATGAATCGATTGTTAAGGTTACAAGGAAATACAAGGGGGAAAAAAATCTAAAACAATCCCGAAAAAAAAAAGAACAAAGTTGGAAGTCTTCAATTATCAAAAAACAAGCCCTAAAAGAGAGAACTAGATAGGGAAAAGGGGGATAAAGAAGGTTAAAAGAAAAGTAAGATGAAAGGGGAAAAAATGGTAAAGTGTAGATACACTTGTTGCAAATAGGGAGGGGTGGGTGAATGGAAGGGAGGGGAAGGGAAGGGGGGAAGAGGGGGGAAAACCAAGATGTATCATGTACAGGTACAAAATAACCATTTTGATTATGAACATTATACAATGTACCAATACATGTTCTTAGTAAAAATAATAAAAAAATTAAAAAAAAACAAGCCCTACTATAAAAGACAGTATGCTACTAGGTGAGGCATATTGAAGTAGATTTATCAAATACAGCAAGAAAGACGTAAAAAGGGCCATATCATATAGTCATCTGTCTTATGACAAAGGTGACCCTGGAGTACAGTGCAGCAGTTGGATGATCTTTCTAAATAAATGGTACTAAGGCAATTAAATGTTCATAGAGAAAAAAATGAATTTGGATCCCACTTCACGCCACAAAATTCCAGATCTGTTGTAGATCTAATGGTGAAAAGCAAAATAAGGAAAAATTATAAAGCTTCTAGAACCACCAACCCACAAAGATTACCCATGCAAGAAATAATTGTTAAATTAAACTTATTAAAATTAAGAACTCCTATTAAAAATACCTTTCAGAGACTGCAAAAATAAATCATAGAATGAAAATAATATTTTAATACATATATCAGCTGAAGGTTTCACAAATGGAGTATCTCTTTCCTGCAAGACAGTAAGAAAAATGCGAATGAATTAGTAGAGAAATAAAGGACCTAAATAAGTACTTCTCAAGAGAAAATATTCAAATAGCCAATATAAAAAGGCGCCAAACCTCACTAGTCATCAGAGAAATGCAAATTAAGACCACAGTAAAATATTAATACCAATTCAACTTTCATCAAAATGAGTTCATTGGAAAATCTCTGTAATACTAAGAAATTGCAGAAATATGATGAAACTAGAATTCTAAACCACACATAAGCACTTTTGAAAACTGGCAATATCTACTAAAAATAAATATACACATATACACTTACTCCATGAAACAAAATGCCATTCTAAGTTGTGTATTTATTTATATACGCACATGTATTGCTAAAAGTCATGAAAAAAATATTCCTGAACAGCATTATTCATAATAGCTAAAAACTACCAGCATAAAATTAGCATAAAAACATAAAATAGCTAGGCATAAATACTACACACGCAAACACTAATGAGGGACTTAAATCAATCAAGGGACACATCTAGGAATAAATCACATCAATGACATCCATCAAGAGATGGAGATAGCGCCCAAGTCAGGATCCTGAGCACATAGGCCCAGCTGGCCGAAACCACCTTGCTCCGTGATTTCTACAGGCTGCTTACTGCATGGGAAGGACTCTGAGAGACCCTCATACCACACAGGGGAAGCACTATTCTCTGAGGATGTGGCTGTGAGTTTCGCTGTGGGGAGTGAGATTTGCTGGACCATCACAAAGAAGCTCTGCAGAGACATGATGTGGGAATCTTTAGGAACATGACTGATACAGGAAGAAACTGGGATGCACAGCACACTGAAGATGAATGCAAATTTTGGAGAATATATCTTAGAAGTGAAGGGGTATTGAAATGTTGTCAGTATAAATTATGACTTAAGCATGGAGAAATGTTTTTGGTTTTGTACTCCAGATTGTAATGTGAACATAAAACTACTTGGTACAAAACCAGCTGAAAACCTTGTTTGCAGAAAGGCCCTTGTGGGTCATTCATCACCAACTATCATAGCTCACAGTGCCCTCAAGACACATGAGAATGAAGGATTTGAAGAGAAGCTGTATCAATGTTATGAACATGGGCAAGTGTGCAGTGATTTCCAGTCCTTCGAAAGCATACAACAAACTCTGAAGAGAAATCCTATGAACATATGCAAGGTGAGAAAACCTACTCTGATTGCAGGGAAGGAACTCACACTGGAGAGAAGCCTCTTGTGTGTACGCAAGATGTGAAAACCTTATGTATACCCAATTATGTTCAAATACATAAAAGAAATCATAGTGCATAGAATGCTTATGTATGTATACAAGGTAGAAAAGCTTTTAATTCTCATTATATTCAAATACATGAAAGAATTTACACTGAAGAAAAACACTATGTATGTAAAAATGTGGCAAAGCCTTCAATAATAGATCATTTTGTAGACATGAAATAAATCACATTGGAGAAAGAAAAACAGTAGAATGAATAGGGCTAAGGATGTGACACAGTGGCAGAGCAAGTGCTTATCATGCACAAAACCCTAGGTTTGCTCTCTCAAACTACAAAATAATAAAATATAAAAGAGTAGAATTGATAAAAATAACTCTAATATATTCAAATATTTTAATACACAGCAATAAAAATGTATAAATTATAACCTTCACACAAACTAATGTTGAACAAAATAATTCAAACACAAAAATCACACATTGTATGATTTTATCTAGAAATAAATCTAATAAATAATGTGCAAGATGTCTACACATACAAGCATTAATGAGTGACCTAAAGCAATCAAGGGACACATCTAAGAATAAATCTAAATAATGACATTCATCAAGAGTAGAATGGATAAGCCTTGGTATGTGGTTCAATAGTAGATTTATCTATATAAAATTCAAAACCAGACAGAACTAACTTTTGGTGGTAAACTCCAAAAGAGTGGTGGTGAGAATGTTGACTGAGAATGAGAGGCTTACTGGGTACCAAAATGGTCTTTCGTGTGTGTTCAGTTGTGAAATTCACTAAAATACATCTTTATTGTTTGTGCACTTTTATATGCGTATGCTATACTCTCATAAGTTTCCTAGAAACAAAAAAAAGGCATATAGATTAATGCTGTTATCTAGGACTCCTATCACTTAAGACCTCAATGTCCTAAGGCCTTTGGCTTTTGAAATAATCAACTGCCTTGATCCATTTCTCATTTCTACAACAAAATACCTAAGGCTAGGTACTTTGCAAAGAAAAATCTGGGACATATAGAATCTACAGAACAAGTTGCAAAAGGTATGATGCCAGAAAATTTGTGAGGAACTTCTCGCCTTGAGGAATAATGGGTAGAGCCATTGGTCTCTGATTTGGTCATGTGCCACCTAACTTCAGTCAATGACGGCCCACGTGTACAGTGATGTGTACCACATAGGCTCAGTGTGGTAGGCTGAGCCATCTAGGTTTAAATCCATTCTGTGATGTTCATACAATATACTTTGGAAAAGGATGTAGTGCTCCATTTTGCTCTACTATGAGAAGCTATATAAATTATTTAGAATTGTTCTGCAAATGGGATTCATCTCTTCTCCCCTATTTATTAATTTATCAGCCATCTATCTATAACAGTATGGACTCAGATATTTACTCTACACTTCAACTATAATTCATTATTACTTTGTTTTCTGGTTCAAATTGTTCCAGCTTTAACCACAGAGTGCTTTCATTTACATGGTGACATTTGACATGGACACCGTTCTTGCCAAAAGACGAAAAAGTGGTTCATTTAAATAATGTGACAAGCCCAAGATCTGACACCCCATCTCTGGCTGGCCCGTGTCACACTCAGCCCACCTCGGGTCCTCTGTTGTCATTCAGGCCAAGTTTCAGAGACATTGCTAAGATCACCAAAACACTCTTCCAGGAACTCAGAAAGGCACTCTGGCTGTGGGAGGCCTTTGTGTGTGTGCCCTCCCCACATGCTCGGTACTCCTAGCCGAGGGGAAGGTAATTATACATCTCCACAGACACCCGAAGAGTCTGAACAGTGCTGGTTCATAATGAAGGGTTTCCAGGCTCCACAAATAGTGCTCCCTGCACCTTGACCATCTTGGAAGCAAATTAGAGCTTGCCCGAATTGCTGAGCATGAACTCGCTGCCCTGCTTCACCCCTAGTGCCCACAGAACACGACCAGAGTCCACGGAGAGCCCCGGGGCCAAGATCTGGGAGCAATTACACAACTCCAGTGCACAAGAGCTGAGTGTGCTGCGGCCTCTTGTGACATGCAGTTGTCCCGGAACCGGAAAACAATCCCCGTGGTGGCTACAGACCTCAAAGAAGGGGAGTCTTGCTATGGGCAATGACTGAAAAAATGTGCCTGTTTTTATTCAGTGGGGAACAATCTTGAGAAATAAACTGGCTCTGAAGAGAAAAAAAAAAAAAAAACTAAAAGTACCACACCAAAGAAGGTCCCAAAGCAGAATCATCCTGTGAAGAAAGTTCCATACAGGGTCAAATACTTCAAGAATCTGCACTGTGCCCACAGGTTAAATATGTGGCCTCCTTTAGGGGAAAAAGCAATTTCAAACTTTATATTAATGATGTGTTTAGATGGTAGCTCAAATTCAGGATGTATTTCAACATCAAAGTTGCCGTTTACATAGAGCAAATCTCATGTGCTATTAAAGATTTACTTGACATAGCAAATTATTTTTCCTTTTGAAGTCCAACATTCTTCCTTCCAAGTGTTTTTTTTTAAATAAAGCTTTAATATAAAATACTTCAAACATATAAGCAAGTCTAGAGAACACAAGGCCCTGGGTTCAATCCCCAGCAACCCCCCCCCGAACCCCCCTAGGTTCAATCCCCAGCTCCTCCCCACCCCCCCACCAATCCCCAGCACCCCCCAAAAAATAGAGAACACAAGCACATAGCTTGTAAGCTCTAACTTGATTGTCTATCACAATCCACAGATTTTTTTGCATAAAGAACAGAGATCCCAGAATCCCTTGCAGCCTCTCTCTACACCCATGTCTTGCCTCACTGCTGCCCCACTCTCTTTAGTGATAGTTGCCATTTTGGTTAATTCCCACTAGACTCTGTTTCTCTTCTACCTCAGCCTGTAGCAGGGACCTGTCACCTCAGAGGGGCCCATGTGCCTGCTTACATTCAGCTGCTTTCCCAGCATTCAACAGCTTTCTCCTCCTCTGTCTGTCTCCAGCATATTCTCTCTCTCTCTCTCTCTCTCACTCTCTCTCTCTCTTTCTCTCTCTCTCTCTCCTTCTCCCTCTCCCTCTCCCTCTCTCTCCTTCTTTCTCCTTCTCTGTTAGAGCAGCTTGCTGCTCTCCCACATCTGCCTGCTCATGATTTCTACCTCATAGCTTCTTCCTCAGTTCCCACCAACTCCTCTCTCTGGGATAGGGTGGTGGAAGGCCCCCCAATCCAGAGTGACCAGGTGCCTCGTAGGTGGATGCCTCCCCTGTCCAATCATGTGCAACCAGGGTAGTGAGGTCACGTGACATAGTTGTGGTTAAGTATGCCGCAGACACCAAGCCCTTTTCCTGTGAAGGGAGAAAGAAAGGTACCTATGGCAAGTCCCTCACATCACCTCAGAGGTTTCTGTACTCCTGTCATGGAGTGGCTTCAAATGACAGCCATTTATTCCCACACAGTCCAGGTCACCAGAAGTCTGCAGTCATCGGCAGCCCACGCTCCCTCCAAATCCTCCCAGGGAGGTTCCTTCCTTGCCTCTCCCAGCCCCTGGTGGCTCCTGGCTTTCCTTGGCTTGTGGCTACATCACACCAGTCCCCGCCTCCATTTTCACATGGCTTTCTTCTCCTTGAATCTCTGTGTCCTCTCATTGAAAGGACACCAGTCATTGGATTTAAAGCCCACCCTAAATCCAGCCTGATTGCATCTTGAGATCCTTAACTAATTATACCTACAGAGAGGGTCATTTTCTGAGGTGCCAGGTGGGCATGATTTGGAGCGGTACACTATTGAAGAGAATCATGACAATTTGTCCCCAGTGCAGTGTAATGTCATCCCATAAAGTGTGCCACGGGCACTGAGAAAGCAAGGGCCATGCCTTTGCTACCTCTTTTGGATGTGCCCCAGTGTGGCATCAGGGATCAATTAACTCCTACTGGCTGACTAATGTAGTCCCAGGAGTTTTGGGGAAATCCACCAATACATGATCTTGATGAGGTTCCTGCCACTCCTGCTTTGCTGCACGCACCTTTGGCATCTACGGTGGTCACTCCAGCCTGATGGCAGAGTACACAGAGAAGCCGAGTCATGGTGTGGTCCCCTCTCTTCAGGACAGAGGCCTGCCACTTCTATTTCTTAACCTGTAGCTGACCTGGTGTGATCTGCGGAGACCTCGCCCTGCCTTCTAAGTATCTTCCTGCCTATTGGACCGCCTGAGTCCAAAAGCCATACTGAGGTCCTCTTTTTGAGCCCGCAATCACTTAAAGAGATGGACCAGGCCAGATCCACCTCAGTCTTGCTCCCTAACTGCTCTCTGGTGGGAAAACAAACCCCCCCAACTTCAGAACTCGGGTTTGGTTCTCAGTAATATTTAAAAATATATATATATTGGATTTGGTTCAAGGTTTAGCAAACTGGTGCAGTTTGTTCCGGTTTTTAGGTTCAAGGTTCAGGCCAAGTCCCTGCTCCAGACAGAAGGAATGTCCCTGGAATGCCTCTTCCAACTAGGACTCACAACAGCTGAAGGGGCTGGGTGTCCAGACACAGGCTGCCTGCTCAGCAGACACCAGGGACTTCCCTGCAGCTCCAGCTTGAGCCTCCAGGCCAAGGATGGGGCCGGACAGCATGGCTCAGGGCTGTTCTCCTGGGCCATGCTGCCTTTTGCCAGCTAAGGGCAGCATGCCATTGCCCTGGATTAAGCAGCCATGCAGCTGAGCACACCCTCAGCCCAACGGACTGCAGAGGGGCAGCTGGAGAGTAGGTGTCACTGCGTAAATCTGCCATTCTCTACATATGAGCACAGCACCCCCAACCTCTGTTAGATGGGGGTCCAAACTCAAATAGTGCCAGGCAGAGAACCTTAATAACAAAACAAAACACTTAGCAGAGTAGGAGACAGTAGGGAGTGGTGAGTACTGTGGAAATGACACAGAGCCACTCAAATTCCAACCATGCTTAGCCGGGTGCTCAATAAACCAAGGACCTGGACGCAGCCTGCCGATGGAGGGGCCCACTTAAGCACACACCACGCTTCTTTTGGCCGTCTCAGTTTCGAAGCATGGTTTCTGGAGGCCACTCTGCTCTTTCCCTCGGCCAGGAAGCCGAGGACTGAGCATCAGCAGCACTCATCCCCAGGGAATGACAAAGAAGACAGAGCAGCTGGGGTGCTGGGGACACCTGACTGTGAATCATCCATGAGGAATTTTAAAAGGAAAACAAATTTCCACTCTAGCCTCCCTCCCACTCGGACCCGCACATCAAAGGGGGCCCCAGATGTAGGGAATTGAGCAGCCGGATTGATGGGTTTGCCCTGAACCATGGAAGGTTGGACCAAAAGACGCATCCTGGCTTGTCCTGAGGGACCGCCCCGTCCTAGGTGGGAGACAAAAAGCACCTCCCACTACCAAGCAGGGGGCTGAGAAACACTGGCAGGGGAAAGGGAATGAAAATCTCAAACACCTCGACTTCTCAGAGTGATTTTTTCCTACTCCTGCCCTTTAAATAACCAACCAATGGGCAGCCTTATCAAAGGCAATCCGGGTGTTCCCTGACAGAGCCCACACCTCTGCCCAAGGAAGGGGCAATTCTTATTCTGCATTGGCCACATGGATAGAAAAGGCTGCCTGAGACACAATCCAGAAATATTTCCTTGTGCTGGCCGCCCCGGAGGATTAGCCCACTAGCACATGTGATTTCAGCTGGGTGTGTTTTGTGTTCAACTATGCCTGCTACGTGCTGGATTCAATTATAGGTTTTCTTACACTTATATCTTCATTAGCTCTACACTGCGGAGTGGATGGAATGTGCTGTCAGCTTAAAAAAAAGTGTTGATATTTTTTTCAAAGATTCAACATTGTCCAGTCCTGTTAAAAAAAAAAAAAAAGAAAGAAAGAAAGGAAAAAATATCTTGGCTCAAGCATACGTTGCTAATGGGTATGGAATTGATTCACAAGTCCCCAACTTTAGTTACATAAAAGTAATTACTGCAACCTAGGGTAATTGGTTCCATATCCAATATTCACAGAAGGCCGAGGTGGGGGGGGGGGGGTAAAGAGGAAAAATTTTTAAATGAAAAAAAAATCCAAGAACATTCAAACTATCCATATGTATACCCTTGATAAAAATCTTTAGCTGTGATAAAAATCTTGAAACAAACAAAAAAAGCAGAGCCTGCAAAGAGCAGAGCCCTGGAGTGCCAGCATTCCAAGACTGGGAAGTAGGCAATGCAGCACAGGAAGCCATGGGATCGGGGTCTACAGCAGCTCACCCCACAGCCAGGGACTCGCACCATGTAGTGCCCACTTCCTGCTGAGGGGAAGAGCCTACCCCAAAGCCCACTGGAGCTTCTATATGGCCCCTAGTCCATGGAGTTTCAACTCCTGTTAGAAGTTATTGGGACCATAGTTCCCATTCTGTCACCTGAGTGGGTCCCAGAGGGTTGGAAGGCATTACTGTAAGAGGACACAACTCAGAGTAGCATGAAACATTCCCACACAGCTGCAGGAACTACTCTATGCGGAAAGTCTGAAGATCTAGAGGAACCTTTATGGGAAAAAAATAAGCCACTAAGAGTTAGAAACAACAAAAATAAGGAAGCTAAAGTCAGGCCTTTTTGTCAGGGAGGTGGAGGAGTGATATGGATCAATTCATGAATTGATTTCATGGATCTAAATATGAGTCTTGACTGGTCTGTCACACTTTGGGGTTTGTGTGACAGAAGATCTTTCACAGCTCTCTTTCTGTCATCTATAGAATTACTTTTCTATGCTGGCTTTGTTTCATCTGCAAATGTTTCATCTCACCTGGGGGGATAATACTTGAAGTAATGACTTGGACATCAGGTTGCTAATGGTGTCTTCTTCTGTTTGGGTTCCCAAGATTCAGGAATTGTGGTGTGCCTCAGTGGAGCCTGCCTATGAGTCTGCGGAAATTTCCACATCCACACTGGAGAAACCCCAGATTTCCACTTGTGTTATCTCTGGCCAGCTTCGATGGAGTCTCAGCCCAGCAAGACAGCCCACTGGAAAAGTGTTGGCAACTATGCAGGTTCTGCCACAGATTGCCTTTAATTCTGGGTTCCTACAGAAGTTCAAATCAGATCATTTTCATTGAGTTCTGCTATTTCTCCTCCTCACTTTTAGTCTGGGTCAGAGTCACTCAGAAGTCTGCGCAGGCCTGACAGAGTTCTCAGGGCTGTTTCCTTGATCCCCAATCCCCACAGACAGGAGAATAGGGAACACCCTACTCCTCTGTCAAGAAGTTCAGTCCAGGGACACAGACACTTCTAAATAAGAGGACAAAACCAAGTAGATATTTGAACTAAGAACTGGAAATCTAGTTGACCCACCATTAAGGTGCATTTAGTCATGGAAGAAAAGGTGGAGTGACTTTGGGGCCGGATGCTGCATAGCAGGGGAGGCTGAAGAGAGAGCAGGCGGAGTGAGCAGAGCCCATCAGTGTCGCAGAGACCTGGCCTGAGGCAGACACGGGGCTGACCTCAGTGTTTTCCCCACAGGGGCACAGAGCTGTGGCTCTCCCCGTGTTCCCAGTGGTCAAGCTGCCCTGTGCTCTGTTTTCACAAACTGACAGCAGTTATTATTTGAGAGGGCTGCCCTGACGATTTGAGATCTGTGGACCAGCAGGACATGTGAGTGGATTTCACTCCCATCCAGCTGGCTGGGAGGCAGCTGTTCCTGCGGAATGTAGACGGAAGGTAGAGGCTGGAAAATTAAAGGAGAAATGTATCTGCCGGGGATCTTTCCTGGGGAAGTGACAGGACTGTCCCGAGATAGATGCTTTCAGAGTTCTGGCCCCATTTTCTTTCTCTTTTAAAAGGCTAGAGGTTTTGGCCTTTGTTTATATTGGGTGGATTTAGTTAGACAATAATGCGAGTGTGTGCATTCTTGAGGGAAACAGAGGGAGAGAGATAAAGTGAAGGAAAAAAGAGAAAGAGAGAGACAGAGATAAAACCATCACCTCATCATCCATTGCTATGTACTGCCTGAGACCAACCCAATTCACAGAGAAAGGCAAAGTTGAAATAATTGTTCACTCAAAAAATAGCTATTTTTCTAGACACTGCTCAAAGTGTCTAAATTACCTCAGTGAACAAAGAGAATCAAACTTGATCAAACTGTGCCTGAAGTGCTACCATTTCTACACATCAAGTTATACGAGCCGGTAATTTCCTGTAACATTTAAGCCAGCGTGAGTTATGTTTCTGTTCACGCTTTGTAGAGTTTTGTTTGTTTCACTTTGGTTTTGGCGTGCTTGTTACTTGCAAAGTGTTCTAACTGCTACCTCCATCCTCTAGACATGGTGGTACTCAAGTCCCACCCTGGGTCTGCTCACTCCTCACTCCACAGTCGGGTTAAGCAGGGAGGGAAGAGCGCAGAAGACAAAACACTCCTGTCTTTGAAAAACCTAACCACCTCTGGGTGGCACACAGCTCCTATAAATAGCCAGGAAATAGATTCAGGCTGAAAAAAGAACTTCAAATTTTTCAAAAAAGATAAAAGGAAAGGAAAAAAGAAAATTCCACAGGAAATTGAAGAGGAATTTGAGAGAGAGAATGTAGCAAGCGTCATTGGACCGTGGCCAGAGCAACTGGCCAGGCTAATTCTTATTGAAAGCCTTGGGAGCTGAGGTGCCCAGAAACAGAAGGACCTTCCCACAGATTCTCATTTGAGGGATGTTTAATGCTAGTATTCCTGGGCATAATTTATTCATGTGAATAAGCACTTTTTGTTCATTTGGTTCCCCAAAGATGATATGAAGATAATGCTCTGAACTTTAAGAATCCCCAAATGCATTTATTTTTTTAAAAATCAGGATTTTGTTTTCCATTTTATTCACCAAAAATGTCCTCCATTGACTTGACATTTAGTGGACTATGTTCTACAAGTGAAGAAAGGTTTATATAAGCACTCTACACATATAGAGACAGAGAGAGACAGACAGAGGGGGGTGGACATTCCTTTCTACTAGTCTACTAGGAAGCAATCTAACAGCTAAATTGTTGGCTTTTACTAAGCCCTTTTGAAGTTGTAAGTTGCCACAGATACTCCGTGATCTCTGCCTCATTGGCACGTGCTCCTGTATCTTTTTTTACGGCATCCAACTTTTCTTGGGGAGCCAATCTTCCTCGTTTTCCAGGCTCTGTGGTTTAGTTGGTCTGACCTCTGGTCTCGACCGCAAGGAGGGGCACGGGATGCAGATGCAGCCAATCAGAGCATCCCACCTCCTGGCCACATGGTAATTAGTTTAAGGATAGGGCTTGGGCCAAACTAAGCCAATGAGCATCCGCCCAACAACTGCTGTTGACATAATTGGGAAAGACGCTGTCCCTTTCCCCTGAGCCTGCTTAGCTGATATGATGCCAACCCAGAATCATCATAGTGCTAATAGGGAGGTAGGACCAAAACACAGGGAGAGGGAAGCCTTGATGTTGCCCCTGAACTGCAGATCCCATTGGGCCTGAAGGAAACAGGCTCTATCTGTGGACTCTTTGGACAATATTTAGGATAGTGTTTCTTTTCTGTTGTTGTTATAGGTTGTGTTCCCTCCGAAATCATGTTGAAACTCTGTCCCTATAGTGGTGGTGTCAAGAGACAGAGTCCTTTAGGAGGTAGTTAAGCAATGAGGGCTGTATGCTAATGAACAGGTTAGTGCCTTATCACACAAGGGCTGGAAGAGCTGGTGTAGGCGACTCTTGCCCTTCCATGCTTCTACCCAATGAGGACACAGCAACAAGCACTATCCTGGAGCAGAGAGCAGCTTCCAATAGCAGGACATTCACCTTAGACTCTCCAGCATCCAGAACTGCAAGAAATAAATTTCTCTTCTTTCTAAAGTACCCACCCAGTCTGCAGTATTTTGTTCTAGCAGCAGTAATGGATTATGACATGGCTTAACTCAGCCTAAATTATGCTTCTATCATTTCCAGCCAAACTTCCCGGCTGGTTCATAAGCAAAAGTTACCTGGACATTCCCTACCTCGCTCTTCCCTGCACATAACATTATCAATCATGGCAGTTCAGGAAGGGCTGGAATCCCCACTGCTTGCTCCACAGGCATCTTCCAAATTTTCTTTCTCTTTAAAAGTCACAGTGTTCAAAGTGCTGCCTCTCTTCATTCCCTCACTCTCCGTGAATTTCAGTTGTTCTACGAGTTGTGCTTAGAGACTCTGCCTACATCCAGTGACCCCGATAGATCTTTAAAACTGGTGAGTTGCTGAAATCTGAACTTGTTTTTTTTTTAGAGAAATCGGAACTCCAGTAGCTGTATGTAATGCTCTTGAGGACAGCTACAAGAGAACATTAACCACAGTCCAGGCCAACACGGACTCTCCTGGAGCTTTAAATCTAATGTTCAAGTTGAGCCTGGAGAAGTTAGGAGCCCTCTCAAGGAAAGAGCAGCAAATAGCACTGTGGAAAATCAATAGGTCTTCTGTCACAGGTGTCTGAATTCTTCTAAGACAGGTTGCTGAAAGCACTGAGGGCTTTTTATAAAATTTCACACTCCACATTTGTGCATGTGTGTACAAATGTATATATGACCACATTTCTATCTTATCAGGAAAGACAATGGGAGATCCCATTTGGGGAGGCAAATACACTGTGAATGGCCAAATGGCGGCTCTGTGTAGCCCTTAAATTATGTAGTATTCACATACACAGAGCAAGGCTAACCTTGGCTCTAATTACTCACTATCCCCGGCCTTCCAAGGATGCCTGTGTGCACAAAATTCCAGGGGCATCCACAACAGCCTGCTCCAAGGAAGCATGTGGCAAGCTGAATAATGGCTCCAGAGCAAGCCATGGCCTCATTCTCAGACCTGTAAATACCACCCTCCAGAGCAAGACGTACTCTGTACATATGATTAGCCGTGGATCTTGAGGTGGGCAGATTATTCTGCATTCATCAGGTAGACTCAGCCTAATCACAAGGATTTTATAAAAGCCGGGCAAGTGGGATCAGGGCCAGAGGAGAAGACAATGAGGTGACAGAGCAAAGGTTGCAGTGATGTGCTTGAAGATGAAAGAAGAGGCCACAAGCCAAGAAAGGCCACTGACAACTAGAAGGCGAGAAGTGTGAGGAAATGGATTCACCACCAGAGCCTGCAGAAGGCTAGCACCTTGACTAATATCAAACCTGTGTCTTCCAGAACTATAAAAGGATAAATGTGTGTTATTTTAAACCACCAAGGGTGCAGTGATAAGAAACTAATACCAGTCACATGACTCAAGATGGTGGCAGCAGCCCCTATACTGAACCCAAGCTGAGTTGCATTCCTGTGATGGGAAAGATGTTACAAGTATGTGATAGCCAACCTACCCCAAAGATCCCAAGACAACAGGTCCTGTCCTTCCCTTAGAGAGGGTTCTGCTAAGGCTCACCCCACAGAGGCACTGGTGTGTGAGAAAGGATAGCTGGCTTTTTATGGAAGATGTACACTGAAGATATGTTTACTGAATGAAGGGAAATCATGTGCACTGATTTGCTGTGGCCATTATCACAAGTCACTGAGACAGAGGGACAGGCCTGACTCTGCCCCAAAGTTACTTTGTTTAGCTACCCCAAATGCCTTGTGAGCAGGCCTGCGCTGCAGCAGGCTTCAGTAAGGAACCTATCACAGACACTTCACCTATCTGCAGGCATCCTCAGTCAAGGCCATGAGGAACACTGCAGTCTAAATTCTAATAAAGCCTCTTCCAACAGTGTTTGCCCACCTACTTATGACTTCTGTCTAGAGTAGCTTGTGCTGAGCTGGTTAACACTGAAGGCTGCTGGTGCCAAAAGCCACTAATAGCCAGAGCTTGTAACACTGAAGATGGCCAGCAGCAGCAGACAACAGAGAGTGATGGAGAATTGCCCACAGCCACCATCTGCAGTGTCCAGAAGAATTTCCAAGGCCTGCTGGTAGCTAACGGCTCCACGTGTAAGACCTGGCTGGTGCAGACTGTTAAATACAAGTGCAATATTTCTAATTAGAAGTGTTTCATTCTAAAAGAATCTGGGAGTGAGTGCACAAGCAAGGTTGTACAAGGGCTTACCAGAGGGAGCAGGGTGGTGACATATCTGTCCAGTGACAAGCCAGCACATTCCCTAGCGCACACCTGGGTTCCAAAGGAAATTGCCTTTGCTAGGACCGACGGCAGTGCCTGAGACATGGACAGAATCTCAGAGTACAGGACAATGGGTGGTGCCTAGAGAGGAAGTAGGCATCTTTGGCAGAAAATAAGATCAAAACAGAGGGACCAGGCAGAAACAGGATTATTAAATATGAGGTATCTCATCAAAAGGAAGTGCAGGCTTCAAAATCAAATGTGCTTGGGTTCAAAACTTGCTGGCTATATGGCTTTGGACATATCTCACTTTCTGAGCCTCAATTTTGTCATCTGTAGTATAGGATCATAGGCACTCCCTAAAGAGCCGTTGTGAGAATTTAAATAAGGAGATGATGCATGAGAAAGCATATATAATGTGGCCTGGCCCATGGAAGTCTTTAGTAGCAACCATTCATTATTGTCATTACTTATGCTAGCTACAAGAACTATATAACTTTAAGATGTAAGACTACACTGGTGATATTTGGTGGGGGGAGGGCTGGGGATCAAATTTAGGGGCTTGCATTTGCCAGGCAAGCACTCTACCACTGAGCTAAACCCCCAACCCCTTGATGACATTTATTAAGTGTTTACAGTGCCGTTCCACGTTCATTGGTGTTTAAGTACTCTACTTCCCCTTGGAGACTGTACACTACAAAATAGTATAATGCGCCCCACTCTTCCTAACACACAATACATTATAAAATACAACATCTGCTTTTCATTTTGACAACCACACTAAGACCTAGGATTTACTCTATTATTTTGCTGATCCTTCAAATTAAGATCAATGTCAGATTCTTATTACTAAATAGCAAACCCAACCAAAAATGTTCAAAACTCTATATGAAAGCACAAAGAAACTTTTCACCATGAAGATACATAAATACCACAGCAAATAAACACATGAAAAGCTATTCAACATCACTAGCCACTATAGCAAGGTAAATTAAGACCATTATGGATATTACTAGACACCTATTACAGCAGACGAAAAAATTAAAAAAAAAAAAACCAGTAGCCAGGTATGGTGGCACATTCCTGTGATCCCTGCAGTGAGGGAGGATTGCAAGTTTGAGTCCTGCCTGGGCAACTTTATATGTCTCAAAATTAAAAACAAAAAAGGGCTGGGATATAGCATAGTGGTAGAGTACCTGGGGTTCAGAACACCGTACTGCAAAAAACAAAAAACACAACAACACCAAATGCCAGTAAGGACATGAAGGAACTACAGTCACACATTGTTGGTGGGAATATAAAATGACAAAGCCACTCTTGAAAATAGCATGGTAGTTTCTCAAAGCTAAGCATATATTTGGCATATAACTCAGCATATCACACTCCTGGGCACTTATCCCAGAGACACGAAAGTTTACATCCACGCAAACACCTTTGCATGAATATTTGTTGAAGCTTTCTAGAGCCTCAGACTAAAAACAATCAAAACGTCCTTCAGTACGCTAAGTAAACTGCATCTATCCATAGCATGAAATACTATGCAATAACGGAAAGGAGTGAGCTTTTCGTTAAATGAAATAGCTTGGATGGGTTTCAAGGGCAATGGACCGAGTGAAATAAATCAATTTCAAAAGATCATATGCTATATGATTTCATTTATATGACATCCTCAAAATAACAAAATTACAGGGGTGGAAAACAGATTAGTAGTTGGGGGGATCAGGGATGCAGAGGAGAGTGACTATCAAGGGACAGCTCCAGGAAGAGCTCTCTGGTGACCAAGAAGCTCTATATCTTGCTTGGGGTGGTGCCTGTGTGCATCTACATGTGTGATAAAATGACTTAGAATTACAGACAGTCCCTGACATATGATGGTTTTGTTCCTGGACGGTGCAGAGACCAGCTGTGCTTGCCAGGTTCTTATTGTCATTGTCCTGCTCAATGAATTGGACGGAATGATTGGTGAATGAGAATGATTAGCCTTTATCGAGGGCAAAAATCAGAAGGAAAGGGAGCACCAAAGAAAGAGAAAGGGTGCTTGAAAAGAAAGAGAGAAGATATGTCCTGCAAGCAGAAGAGACCACCGCAAGAACAAGGGCAAAGTAGGGCAAAACCCATTACTGCCGCCTTTTATACCTCTTTGATAGTTAACACAAGTAGTCCCACTTGATCGCATGCTAGAAAATCAGCACCAGGTGCTGGGCTCCGTGTGTTGGCATGTCAGAAGATTGACATCAGGTGCTAGGTTTAGTGGCACCTTGTGTCATAAAATTGGGCTCAGCTTGATCTCATGTCAGCCTCAGGAGCTGCTGCTCTGTGCCATGGTTAACAAGTCTCTTCAGCTGGCAGGTCCTGCCCAATTGCTCCTGCTACACTGCCATGCCCTCACCTCCCGCCTCAATTTGACCTAGGATTTTGTGTGTGTGTGTGTGCTGGGGCTCAAACTCAGGGCCTTGTGCTTGCAAGGCAAGCGCTCTCACCACTGAGCTAAATCCCCAGCCCTCTTTGATTTAACAATGATGCAAAAGCCATCATTCCAACGTTGAGTTTGGACCTTCTCCTGAGATAGTAAGATATTGCCTCGCCGATGCGGGGCAGTGACAATGATGGCAGCGTCCAGTCACCCCCTGACACCCACAATCACAAGAAGAAACAACCAACAGTCTACAGTGTGCTATGCTGCTCAGTCAGGGTGTTCAGCAGACAAAGTAGATTCAGGCACTTTTATCTTGTAAGATTTTCAACTTAAAACGAATTTTTTGTGATATAACTCCATTTTAAGTTGACCGTCTATATACACATCTGTCATGCTTGTGTTATTTTTTATATTTTAGTATCATTATGTGAGATGTAACAGTTGAGGGACACTGGGAGAAGGGTATAAGGAAACTATACTTTTGCTCTGTGAATCTGTATTTTGAAGTAAAGGTTTTAAAGCAAATATTAGAGAAAAAAACAAAATTATTCATAGGCCACGTTGAATCTGAAGCAAATCCATACACTGAGGTTGTTGCCTAGAACAAAAGCAGAATCTGACCAAGCCTGGGCTGACCTGCTTCCAGTGTGCAGTCAAGTCCCTCCTCCCACCACATGAAAGCTGCACAGTACAACCACTGCTTCCCTTGTTGCAAATGCCTCAGGGAAAGGCCTTGGCTGGGATGTGGAGAGGCTGCACCTTGTCTTGCCACTGTGAGAAAATACCTGAGATAACCAAATTATATGGAGGAAAGGTGCATTGGCTCACAGTTTCAGAGGTTTCAGTCCATGGTCACTCTGGTCTGTCACTTCTGGCTCTGGCGAGGCAGAACATAATGGGGGAAACACATGGTGCAGCAAAGCCACTCATCTCATGGCAACCAGGAAGTAGAGAGAGAAGAAAGGGTAAAGGTCCCCATACCCCTTTCAAGGACATGCCACCAAAGACCAGTAGGCCCCACCTCCTAAAAGTGCCACCGGCTGATGAAGCGTTTACTACATAAGACTCTGGGGGACATTCCAGATCCAAACTATCACAGTCCCTTCCACTTCTTAGAAACCAGTCAAAAACTCAAAGCCACCTGTTTGAGGCCCTCAGATGCACTCCCTTCCCAAACATGTCTTTGGTTACCCTTTCCTTTTTTCCTGCCTCTTTAGAACTTTTGGAAAACAGACTGAGAACACCTTTTTGGTTTTGATGGAGGAAGAGAACCAGAAAAAAATCAGATATTGTCTGATATATATCCAAAGAACTGGTCTTTGACTGGTACCTACATTTCCATTGAAATGGCTGATTTTCTTACCCCTGAAATCTGACTTTCATCTGAGACAGTGCCCAGTTATTTTAGCTTCCCATTCTCCCTCCAGAAACAAGGACTCTAAATCTCCATCCCTTGGAAATATGTTCTAGATTATTTGATCCTTCATAATGAGCACAGAACATAAGGATTCTTCCCCCTATGTCACTGAATAAGAATTTGCGTTCTCTCTACTGGTCATAATCAAAGTCAGGCTTTGAACCTGGTTTATCTGATTCCCAAGAAAGACAATATGCTACCTCTGTATAAATCATGCTGTTTCCATGAGGAATTCAGGGCCATTGAGTTTAGTAAGTCAGTACTTGGATCCTACTTATTGGAATGCTCACTATCCAAAGAATGTCTGTTACCACACTTGTTGGAACACTTTTGATCAGCTGTGATAAGACACACAGACACCAAAATGGCTGTAATAAAGGAAGAAGTCTTTGCTCATAGTTCCCTGGAAACAGGAGACACAGCATGCATTCTACATTGGTCATGTGGGGTCAGGTAGAAAGAACAAGGGAAACACGTTAGGAATTTCTTATTGTACTTTTAGCACACAGGTATAGGGGGATAAGGCAGGGTAAGCAGGACCAGGATTTGTTTAGTTTGAATACTTCTAGCAGGCACTGGGATACGGGGCCTATCCCTAGTTGTCTGGTACTTGGCCCTGGAGTGAGTAGGGCAGTCTGTAGTGGCCAAGAGTAGAAGAGCCCAGGAAAGGAGGCAATTGTTGGTGTGGACACTATATTGGTAGGTTTGTCTTCTTAGGCACATTTTCAGGTGAGTGAGCCTTTTGTTGTCTTTAGGAGCTGGGCAGCCCTCCAGGGTCATCAAGGCCCCATATGTTAGAGCATCAAGTATAGAGGTTAGAAAATGTAATGATTACAAAAGTCCATGACAATACCATGCAAGCTAAATCAAAACGCACCAAAGACAGGAATCCATTTTCAACAGGACTTTCTCTCTGGGAGAAGCCAAGCTAGTTTCTTCTGCCTATTTTGGTCCTTTGTGCTAATATTATATTGGCAAGAATTATAGTGGTTTCCATTCAAGGCAATGTGTTCCTGTGGCCCTCCCTCACTGCACCCCCCGCTGAGCCCCAGCAAGGTCTATCTGGGCAGGGGAACCAGGTGGGACAGTGGCTCCCACTGCACATAACCCAGTGGGCTGTGGCTGATCCTCCTTGGCTTGTACCCAAACTAAAAAGAGCCAAGTGCCCAAAGCTGCCCTCTACTCCCACAGTCCTAATTTATGACCAAGAGAACAGAATGTTCTCTGTCCCCATAGACCAAATAAAGGCATAGGAAAATGGTGGCCCTAGGGCATGACTGTTAATTGCCAACAAACTAGCCCTCTGTCAAGATGTTCTCATAGGACAAAAACTCCAACATAAAACTTCAAAATACAACTCTTCTTTCTCCATAAGGCAGCATCAATACCTAAAGAAAGAACCTGCCTCACAGCCCTTCCCCTGTCCTCCTTCTCCTCATCATCCTCCTGGCCACCATTTATTGAACACTAATACATGCTACTCTACACATGGTATCCCATTTATTCTTTTAACAAACTTCAAGTTTTTATTGCCCTCATACAGACAAGAAAACTGAAGCTTGAGAGATGAAGTAATTGGGCCAAGGTCATTTACTCAATTCAACATATGTCCTTAGATTCTTTCCAACTACTATTGTCCACACATACGCAGTCACACACCACATAAACACTTATCAGTAAATGATGGACCACACCCACCACAGTGATTCCAGAAGACAATAATGGAGCTGAAATATTCCTCTCACCCAGCGACATCACGGCCACCATAATACTGCACAATATATTTCTCATGCGTTTGTGTTGACACTGGTGTAAACAAACCTACTTCATTGACACTGTATAAAAGCAGAGCACAAACAATGATACATGGAACATACTAATGACAAGAAAAGACTATGTAACTAGTTATCTATTCCCTGTACTGTACTTTTTATTCATTTCGCAGTGTGCTTTTCCTACTTGTAAAAAAAAGTCTTACTGTAAAGCAGCATGCAGTATGACACCAGCAACCTCATTAATCTTGCATTCACCATGTCCCTTCACCGCATCAAGCAGCCATGTGGAGTGACACCCCAGGCCAGTGGTGAGCCTGCAGCATGCGTGCCACAGCTGGCTGCTTCTTAACATTCGCCATCACTGGCCTACGTCATCTAGTTTTGTAAGTGCACTCTGTGAAGCTCACACAAGGACAAAATGACCCAACAATGTGCCTCTCAGGACATCTTTATTGTTAAGTGATGAGTGACCAGCTGCTGCATACATGTTACTTCTTTTAAAATGTTCACTAGTGAGGGTTTTGATCGGTGGCTTCATTTTGTTCCTGTCATTTTCCATTACCCCGTAATGACTGTTCCTTTTGTGTAGCATCCAGGGTGTTCTCTGCCCTCTACCCCAACCTTGCACAAAGAGTCTTTCTCTACCTTGAGATTTAAGAGTCTAATACCTCTGAGACCAGCATGGGCCTATTGAGCAGACAGCACAATAGAATTAGCAGGAGCCAGGCGGAGGAATGGCAGAGCTTCCCACCTCTCCTATCCAGGGCAAGGTCCTCCAGGCTCAGGAGAAGGCAGGCAAGTGGAGGTGAAGCAAGGAATGAAAAAGGGGGACCCCGTCTCCTGCCTCTGAACATGGCCCAGGGCTGAAAAACATAGCAGAGGCCCCATGCAGCTTCCCCAAACAGCAATCGTGATCGCCATCGTGCACTTGGGCTGTGACTTTTCATCTGTGGTAGTATTTACTCACTGCTTCTCTTTAAATTGAGTTTTTAAAAACTCTTTTTTTAAAGTTACGTTTCATTTTGATCTTAGTTTAGCAGATGGTGAGATATGTGGTCTAGACTAAATCTTCTGCACGTGGATACTCAGTTTTCTCTACATCATTTATTAGAGAGGCTATCTTTTCTCTAGTGTATGTTTTTGGCCCCTTTGCCAAAGATCAAACAGCTGAATGTGCCCAAGGTTATTTCTGTGTCCTCTGTTCCCTTCCACTGATCAACACGTCTGTTTTGGTGACAGCACCATGCTGTTTTCATCACTGTAGCTTCATAATATAACTGCAGATCTGGGATTGTGATGCCTCCTGTTTTGCTTTTGTTGCCCAGGATTACTTTTGCTATTCTGGGTCTTTTCTAGTTCCATATGAATTTCAGGGTTGCTAGTCCCCTCCTAGGTATCTTACTCAAAGAGTTAAAGATAATCATATTACAGTGATACAGTCATACCCATGTTTATAACAGCACAATTTATAATAGCTAAATCTTGGAAAGGGCCTATATGCCTGTCGACACATGAATGGATAAAGAAAATGTAGTATTTATACACAATGGAGTACTACTCTGCCATAAAGAAGGATGAACTTGAGTTATTCATAGGTAAATGTATATACTCTGAGACCATAATATTTAGTGAAATAAGTCAAACACTCAAGCTTAACTATCACGTGGTTTCTCTTATATGAGAAACCTAAAGTATATATAAAGAGCAAAATAAAAAATAATAGGAAGTAGTGAGATCTTTTTCAAATGGGAAGTGGAACATGAAATGGAGGGAAGAGGAGGAAAGGGAAGGAAAGGAAATTTTAAAAAAAGAATTGAGAGAAAAATGGAGATAGAGTTTTTGCAAACAGGAAGAAGACCAAGAGATGGAAAGAGCAAGGAGAGAGAGAAAGTCCCCTACTTTTAGGGGTCATAAAAAGAAGATGTGTTACATACATATATGAACTCCCCATGATAAATGTAATCATGTACTGCAAACGAGTACTAATGAAAATAAAAATTTTTAAATACTTACTTCTTCCTAACCAATAATTTTCTTGAAAACATCGATTTGACGTGGTCATTATATTTTTCTAGCACTAACAAAATAAATAGGTAACAATGAACATTTTTTAAATGCTTGGATATCACCTCACCGCTGACCTTGCTCAGGGAGATGCTGTGTTAATGGGACCTCTCCCTGGTAACATGACCACAATTTCAGATCTGATCCCTGGACAATGGAGTGCCTGAGGTACATGACTGGAGGGGCAGATGTTTTGGAATGCCCTTGACAACCATGAGGAAATTATGGGCCAGCACAAGATGTGTGCCAAAGAATGCCAAGAAGAAGACAACGCTGACAGGTATATCGCAGGAAAGAAAAAGCTGATGGCCCATGTCTAGCCCAGTGCGCACCAGAATATCATGCACTATAAAACCACCGGGCTGTGACAAGTTGGGAAAGAAACGCCTTTGAAACACTCCTACCCACACAGGTGAGTTTACTCTCTGGAGAACACCCTGACCGCTGAATCTTAGAGATAGAAAATGACCCAGTGTGTGGTTTCCTCCAGTAAATGATAAGAACATACCCACGAGCCATCTGTTTGTGCTCTGTACACAGAGCTCCCGATCTGCTACAGGAGCCAGGCAAACAGTGAGCAGGGCGGACCTGGTATCAGAAATGCCACAGTGCAAGCAGGATGTGAAGTGACGGGAAGGGAAAGGCAAAGGGGATGGCGAAGACTGCAGGAACCAGCCACCAGCCGATCGTTCTTGCCCAAGTGGGGACCTGCGCCCAGATGCTCAGATTTTTTTTAAATAAGCTGGAAAAAGAAACTGCTATGTGCACTCTTAATTTTAAAGTGTTGACAATCCAAAGTGAAAAGGGAAAAAAATCTCTAAAGTGAATAGTATGTGGACAGATCTGGCTCAAAGGCTTCTAGTTGTAACATCTATGTTTGGGCCTTAAGCCATAGTTTATTTCTCTCTACAGATAAAATTTTATGCATATTACCTCACAGTCCTAATAACACCCATAAGGAAGGCCTGGTGGTCCCCATGTCACAGATGCAAGATAAAGCATTGTGATTAGGAAATCAGGCCGCAGAATCAGAGGGCCGGAATCTCTCAGCTGTGTGACCTTGGACAGATTACTTCACCTCTCTGTGCCTCAGTTTTCTCATCTATGAAACAAGGTTGAAAACAGTGGTAAGATATTGGAAGAGGGAATCAAATAAGTGTGTGGATGTACCTTATTAAGTATATATTCCTAGCCAGTGCAGGCCCTGAGTTCAATCCCCAGCACCAAAAGAAAAAAGAAAAGAAAGGTACATATTAAGCATACAGAACAGGCTGGCTCTTGGTAAGTAACTTTGTTGAAGTCGCACAGCTCAGGTATGATAGAGCCCAAGTCTGCAACTGCAAAAGCAATATTCTTTCCACCAGACTACATGATTCCCTGTCACATGAGTAGCAAATGGTGTCCGCTTTACACTCACAGCCAGCTTAACATTGTGCCCAAATTAAATCTCTAAGAAAGTCATCTTGACACATACAGTATTTGATGATATGCGTCGCTGTTATGTCACTGCCTGGGCATCGGCTCAGATGAAAGCTCTATGAGAACACAGGAAGTGAATCTGGCCTCAATTCAGACCCAGGCCGCATGACCTCCCCTACCCAAGCCTCAATATCTCAATCTGAGAAATGGGTGTAAGAGCAATAATATTTATCCTACTGAGCTGCAGTGATGTCAGTGAACAAGAGAACAAACTCTTCAGAAGCTGAGAAGTACCACAATTGCTGGTGTGGTGGCTGACATCCATAGCATGGAACTATCACAGGGTAACAATACCAGCATTTCTGGGTGTGTTGAACAGAGCCCACCCGCAGCAGGACGAACCAGGGAGCGGTGCCGAGCCTCCCTCATGCACCAGGTCTGGCAGAGTCAGAGAGCTCGGGCAGGGCTGCACCCGCAGCCAGGGCGCCGAGAGGCCCAACGGGGAATCGTGGCGTGTGCCTACCACGGCTCTTTGCTGAGGACTGAAGAAACCAAGCTTCCGGCTTTCACTGGGCGCCTGGCTGTCATCACTTGTTACCTGCTGGGCAAGGAAGTAGGGAATATACAACTCAGACAGACCTGGCGTTTCTAAACTGACGTCTACGAATAGCACACTTAAGATTCATACATTTGGCTGGGGATTTGGCTCAGTGGTAAAACACTTGCCCCACACGTACAAGGCCCTGAGTTCCATCCGTGGCACCAAAAAAAAAAAAAAAAAGATTCATACATTTTACTGCATGTTCAAAAGAAAAAAAAGCTGTAAGCAGTGAACACTAGTTGACAACACTCACACTGCAATATACAGGTGAGGGGATTCTGATGTCTGCAACTTATTCTGAAGTGCACCCCCAAAATCACAGAAGAAAGGCCAGCTAGAAAGACACGTGATAAAGCCAAGAAGAATAAAATATTACTGCATGTAGAATCTGGGTGATAGATAAGCCAACACTCCTTATAAAATTCTTTCGCCTTTTCTGCATTGTTTGAAAACGCCTTATAAAAACTTATTAGAAAAATCAATGCCTATAATAATTTTAATGAAAAGAAAAATATTACATTATAATGTCAATAGGAAATGCAAACTAAATGATGTCATCTGCATAAGGGCTCCTCTAGTGCCACGACAGATTCAAGGTTTTTTAGTAAAGACTTGGAAGGGAGGAGGAGAAGGAGACAAAAGAAATATAAGGTGAAATATTACCACCGAAAGTTTATTCATTTTCATCTTAAAGACTTCCTAACTCCCAGAATTCCCTTTTCCATGTAGGGGATTTATTAAGGAAAATATCTGTCTGGCTATTATCAACGTTAATACAAAAGGAATAAAAGTTGGCAACAAACTGAGGGCAGAATAGGTTTGGGGAGTAACAACAGGTGAGAGGTGACCACTCAGAAGTCGGGAAGGAATGAGATTTGGAAAGGACAAACTCTCTGAACAAGGTCTCCCTAAAGGTTGCATCAAAACATTGCTATGTTATGTCAAAAAGGGAAAATGAGGCCCAAAGCTGCTAAGAGATCGATCTCAGGTCACACAGTGCTCTTCAAACACTGTCACTGGGAACAGGAGCCTTTCTGCCCTCTCTGCCAGGGTCTGCCTTACCCCACACCTGCCCTGAGCAACAGCAGTAGGAGACCAGATGCAGACATGCCCCGTGGGGCGGGGCAGGGGGACACCGGAAGGGCGTGTCCAGGCGCCACGTTCATCCCGTTCCATCACAAGAGGACAAAGCCGTCTCGGATGCTGCGTTGCTGCTGTCGGGTGAAGGCACCCAGCCTCTAGCACAGAGGGAGGGGAGGAGAAAGACCAAAGCTGTGCACGCTGCATAATTCCCCACCACCGCAATTGCTAAAGCAAATCTGTGTGTTTATCTGTGCCTTGACTGATGTGGAAATCGTCGTGGTGTGGTGTGGTGGGGGTATGGTGTCACGGGAGGGTGGAAGAGGGACTGATCAGCTCCCACTACCCAGCGAGGTCACCGAGCCTCCCTCCTCATGATGCAACGCAGACACTCTGATGACAAATTAGCTTCAAGCCCACAATTCCTGAAAATGCTAGTCAAATAGCCTCTTCTCAACTTGGACTGCCACTCAAGCATAGAATTACTCAGAACATCTTTGCCCATTAATTGCCTTTTGTTTTTTCTTTACAAAAGCTGGCTGTTCTGTCCAAAATGTTTTGCCTGAACATTTTTTAAATGTCTGGAACATAGTGACATGCCACTCTTTGTACAAGGGGAATTTCAGGCAACACATCACTCCGAGAGCTTTCCTGCTATGTACTGCATGGTGCCACAGGAGTCCTGAGTCAGAGAGGTGCTGATCATACAGCTGGAATCACAGTAAGGGCACCTGAGGCCAAAGATACAAAGCAAGCATGTCACTCACCTCTAACCAATGGAAGTGATCTCCCAAGACCAGGTCTAAACCAGGAAAAGAAACATGGAGGTAAAAGACGGGAGGCAGCCGATTGCTCAGAATCTGCCAATGGACAGATATTTATGAAGCACCTACTAAGCACCATCCACTGTAGGTACAAAGGCAAGCTGTCCTGGAGCTTGCGGGCTGTTATTCAATCATGTGCCCCACATCTGCAGACTGAAATATCCAAGCTGCCCTCCAAGCCTTTAACTGACTCCTGGGCTAACTGGGGCCACTCAGCAAGACAGTGTGTGTGTGTGTGACTACAGCCTTGCTGGGTGGTAGAGGCCATGACTCTGTGGAGGAGTGAAGCCCACCATGTAGGCTGGAGAAGCTCAGGGAGACAGCAGAAAGGAGGTCAACTTGGGCTGCAGCTAATGACCAAAACAAACGCCATTTGCAGCCCGGTGCCCAACCCTCCTTTCTTAGGTTTTGGGGACCTCAGAGGACATACATGGCAGATATCAAAAAAGGAGGTATTTAGTGTGCTGATGAATTGGGAAGCTGGGAGGACTGAGCAGCAAATTAAGAGATCCTGGGGCCTCCTATTTTGCTGACCCGAGGGCATCATTCCCCTGAGATATGGCTTTCCTAACCGCTCCATGACACTCAACATCCACACCCTGAACTTAGCAAATCTCACTTTGGGTCTTCCCCAAGAATCCTGCCAGTGAGGGGGCTGCATGAATATGATAGGACCTACTGGAAACCTCTCAGTTACAAAACTGCACATCAGATTGGCCCCTTTTCGCACCAGAGTGGGGAGGAGGCCAGTTTACAACAGATAGTTCCCTTGTTCCTGCCTCCCTGCCACCTAAGATGGAAGCTGTATCCTCTGGAGTCTGGGAAGGATGTATTTGGATTTCTTGGAACACAGCAGGCTCCTCAGCTTCTTGAACTTAATGAGGAGTGAGGTGCTTCGCTTTGATCTCCGTCCCGAGCCATAGATGATCAAATTACTCTGGCTTGGTACTTGCGTAGGTAGCTCCATTTTTAGGCAAAATTGCACCGAGAGACTTAACTAGTATTGGCACCTCCCAGGTGTAGCATCCCCTGGCTGCCCGCACCAAGCCTTGTAAGTCTGTGCCTTGGCTCGTCAGCCCCGAAGCAGGACATGAAAGACTTATTGAGTTCCATCTTTAATATTTTAAAAATGTTTAAGAACCACTATAAAAATCCATTGGATGGCATTTTTTTTTCCACTCTGGCAAAACTAGAGTCATAGTCTATGTTATTACAAACTCAACCACAAAAAGAAGAAAGCCAGCCAGTCACAATTTAGAAAATCACATTCCAATAGCACTGGACGCACGTATTAGCCAAGCAGAGATGTGTCCAGTCACATCTGTCTTTTTCCACAGACCAGGCTTCCCCAGCCCACTGTTGAGCAACCTGTCTTCTCTTTCCAAGCAGCCTCTGCTGGAGATTGACCTGAGGCGATTCTGTTTCTTATACCTACAGATAGAGAGGCTTTGCCCTTCACATAGTATGAGGAGTGCAAAACACTCACTGCCCCCCACACACAACTGACCCTGCCAAATTAGATAATCAGAGAGAATATTAACTCTGAAAGTTTCCTTATAAATATGAAGTGTTCCATGAAGGTATAATGTATTAAACCACATAGGCATTCACACTTTAGTGTGAAGTAATCTGGTAATAGCTACTATTTATTAAGCTTCTACCCCTAGGCAGGCTCTGAAATAGATACTTTAGACAGTTAATTAATCAGATCTTGAAGGAATTAAACATTGCAAAATTTTGATGAGGAAAAGAGATAGGATATGAACTAAATAGCAAGAGGTTAAGATGAGGATGATAAATTGACACCATAAGAGGGAGAAACCCACAGCAACAATAATGAACTCTTTTGGGGAACTTGAAGGGGACATTTCCACAGAGTTTTGAAGGCTGAAAAGCGGGTACCAAGGATACTCTTGGTAGAGGAAACATAGGTGGTAGTACAAGTATGGAAAATGACTCAGTATATCTCAGTCTGAGTTCCAACTCAACTACAAAGAGAACTTCAAAAGGATTTAGTAAACAGACTATTAACAAAGGTGTAGGCAAGTTATAGAGAAACAAAACATAGCACATCCTGCAGGGGAACAGGGGTGGGGGCATGAGGGGTGCCGTACCACCCCTAGACTCAAAGGATGAAGGGATACACCAGTTACCTGAGTGCAGAAAAAAGAAAATCATGTAGAGAGGGCCACCTAGAAAGGACCTGAGACTTCCAACTAACTAGGGATAAGTGCCCCATCTCTCCCTCCTGGGTCCTTGGACATCATGCAGGACTCCTCATTGGCCAAATGCAACCAGAAGCCAGGAAACCAGTAACCAGAAGGAAGCCAGTAGTGGGAAGGAAGCCAAAGGGCAGGACCACCTGGGAGGTGCATCCCTAGCAGTCAGATTGCTGTGGCACAGAGCCGGGCAGAGAAGAGCGGAGGTTGGGTCTGGACTGGGGTAACAGGGAAATACCCAATAGAGGACATGGGGTGTAGCTGGAACATGGGGTGTGAGCCAGAAGGGAGACAGAGGAACACAGACTGGAGCCTGGCTGTGCGGAATCCTGTGTACCAGGATGACGATGAGCCAGCACTGATAATCTACGTGGCCCAGGAGACACTGACCACTGCTAGCATCTGCCAGTCTGAGAGGCCCTGGGAACGGGCACCCAAAGATCCCTGATGGTCAACAACTTCCAGAGCTGCACTTGGGAAGGCGATTCTAGCCAACCTTGTCTCTCAGAGAGCCCGACAGTTCACACGTCAGTCTGTCCAAGTAGAGGGTTAGTTTCTGCCAGTGGCTACCGGAGAGAATGCAAGCGAGAACATCTTGAACTAGTTAAAATGAGCCTATCTTCTTCATCTCTATTCCACTCCACCTTTTCCCATCATGGAGGAAAAGAGCCTTGGGATGTACAGTCCCACAGGAGCAGGTTTCCCAGAAAGAGGAGAAATATCTGTTTGGTTCCCCTGCCAGAGCTGCTCCAGCAGCCAGTCGGGAAGCCAAGTCAGTCCTGCCCTGCAAGGCTTCAGAGCAGAAGCCCAGCGCCAGCCCCTCCTGTCTGGGAAACATTAAACGCCATCTTCGAAGTGACTCATGAAAAGTCCTCTGGTGGCAGAAGACCATCACCCAGATGTGAAAACAAACACCGAGGGAAATTCCAGCCTCCGAACAGTGTCAAGTCTTTAAACAAATACATGGCTATTTTAGGGAAGGGAAGAATCTTTTGTCTGTCTCTCCAAGCCCTCAGAACCCGAGGCGGACACTTGCCATAAAACAAGTCAGGCAAATTCCCACGATGCCAGATCCAGAAAAATGTAAAAACACTCACTTGATTGCACAGGCCCAAGGACTCTCTCTGGGGTCCTTCCCGCCTGTCCTTCTCAGCGGTCCGGCTGGTGCCAGCCACCCAAGGTCTCCACACTCCTGATATAAGCCTTCAGCTCAGCCTTTGTACAGCATCGGAAATTAAAGCAGAGGCAATGGGTTTTATTCTGCTAGGGAAAAATTGGCATAGAAAGTAACGGAACATGAACCAGTATCAAGCAAGATTAAGTGTGCGTCGATACTGATTAAAAAAAAAAACAGTAAAAAGGGGAGAAACTATGAGTATATTTGGCCATGGATCACATATTATTACACCCAGTACCTGGCAGAGTGAAAGGTACACAGTAGACATTTGATAAATAGGTAGGAAAAAAGGGAGAAAGGGAGGGAGGGAGGAAGATTCTCAATTCAAAAGCTGCCCAGGAGCCCAGGAGTTGCTGCAATACTGAATGCACTCAGGGTAAGCAGCAGAACCACACCTGACCCTCCCTCCCCACCTGTTAGTTGGTAAGGTTTGAAAAAGTTAAGTTCCTCGAAGCCAAATTCAGATCTTTCCCATTAGAAAATATCAAGCTGCTCCAATGCTGCAGGGACTCCTCTCTCCCTCTCTCTCATCTCTCTCTCTCTCTCCTCCCTCCCCCCTCACTCTCTCTCTCTCCCTCCTCACTCTTTCTCTCTCCCTCCTCACTCTCTCTCCCCCCTCACTCTCCCCCTCTTCCCCTCTCCCTCTCTCCCTCCCTCCCCTTCCCTCTTCCCCTCTCCCCCTCTCCCTCTCCTTCTCCCTCCCTCTCTCTTCCCCCACTTTGTCTCTGTCTCTCTCTCTCTCTCATAGATAGGGAGGACAGAACACACACAAAGCCATTTTTAAGTGCTCAGTTCATTGGCATAAAGTATATTACTATGCTATCATCACCACTATCCACTCACCTTGCAAAACTGAAACTCCATATCCATTAAAGTACAGGCCCCTCCCCCCTTCCCCTGCCCCTGGCAACCACACTGCTCATTCCTGCGTCTATGAATTTGACTACTCCAGATACCGCACATAAACATACTCATATAGTCTTTGTCCTTTCCTGTCTGGATTGTTTTACCTGGCATAATGTCTTCATGGTTGATACATGTTGCAGCGTGTGTCAGAATTCCCTTCCTTTACAAGATTGAATAATATCCCATTGTATGTGTAGATCAGATTTTGTTTATCCATTCACCCACCAATGGACACTTGGGTTGTTTCTACCTTTTGTTATTCTAGAATGATGTTACAAACATGGATGTCCAAATATGTCTTTTTTTTTTTTTTTTTTGGTGCTGGGGATTGAACTCGGGTCCTTGTGCTTGCAAGGCAAGCACTTTAACCACTGAGCTAAATCCCCAGCCCCCCAAATATGTCTTGAAGTACATACCCTTGGGATTTTTTTTTTAGCAATGAAATTTCTCCTGAATGAGCAAATTATCTGTCAAGGACATGAACTTACTCATATTTAAAGTCACTGTGCCCTGTTCACACAGAGAGTATAAGAAATTCACCCTAAGTCACAGCCTGCTGCACAATCCCAAAAATAGACAATTCAGAGCGCAGGGCTCTGAAGAGTGGGAAACCCAATTTCAAGTCTCTAGAGGAGCCTTTATTGGTTACCCAGCTCATGCAAGCCAGAAAACCAACACAGGCGCTCCTTGACTAACAACGGGCCTGTGTCTTGGTAAGCCTGTCATAAACTGAAAACTGTAAACTGAAAATACGCCCAATCTACTGAGCATCACGGTGGCAAGTGCTGGATATTCAGCCTTGTAATTGGCAGGTTGATGGGGAGCTGCAGCAGCTCTCTGCCTTTGTCCAGCTTGTGAGAAAGGATCATACTGCATGCTGATGTCCTGAGAAAAAACTAAAATTCAAAATTCAAAATTTGAACTATCACTTCTACTGAATGTGTAATGGCGTTTACATGACCATAAAGTTAAAAATTGTAAGTTGAACCTTCGTAAGGTTGGGACTGTCTGTACGTGCCTCAGTCTCCTCTTTGCAAGGGGAGTAATAGCCTTCACAAAGTGGAAGACTACTAAGAGACTGTCCAAGGTACCTAGAGTATTGTAAGCACTCAATAAATATTACATTTCCTCTGTTCTCGGAGACCTCCCCCCACCTTTTCCTATACAATTTCACACTTCTATAATTACATTTCCAAACTCAGGGTGTACATTACCAGACACCAGGCCTCTCCTTGTCTGAGAACTGGCTGACCAGAGCCAAATCTCTCTGAAAGAGAGAATTTTCCTGAGAAGAAGCTGCCGTAAAAGCTCCGAGACGCGAATGCCGAGCACTCAGGATGGGCACATCTGCCTGTCAAAGGCCTCCGTTCACTTTTGATGAAAGAAGAGTTTACGAAGAGCAAGTCCTTGGCTTGGGGCTGTGCAGCAAAAACTCTTAATAAGTGGCAGATGGAAAGGACCCCACAGTGAAGCACGGCCTTGGGATGAAGTTTCTGGAACAGTCCTGTGTGTGACCTTAAGAAAATCACTTCTCTGACATCAAGTTTCCTCATCTGTAAAATGGAACCAATGACAGCATTACCTACTAGAGTGGTCAGGAGGAGTAAGAGGTGGATGGTGTTATAAGGAGCCTCAACTCAGTGGACAATCCAGATCAGTGTGGAACCCAGAGGAGATGACCCAGGCTGCCTCTACACCCAATTCTCAGGCATTTCTGCAGGACAGGGGATTTAATAGAATTTTGCATCATGTTCCACTTCTTTTGCATCATGCTTCTCCACCAGATTTTCCTTCATCTTCCTTAGAGTTGAACAAGAAGAAGCTAACTGATCCATCCATCTATCCAACATTACAGAGCGCCTACCCCTATACCAACTCTAACATAGCCACCGTGAGAGCCAGATGGGACAGGCCTCTTCTCCACAAGAAGTCACAGAGGCGGTGAGGGAGGAATGCAGGCAGCCAGAAGAGCAGACACTGACACAGGGCACGTGCCAGGCACAGCCTCAAGTGCCTCTGCTTAGCTCATCTGGTCTCCTGAGAGCCCTGTGAGGTGACTCTGGTAACTCTCTGGCAGCTGTGGAATCAGTATTGACAGTAACTTGCCCAGTGTCACACAGCTGGTAAATGGTGGAGTTGGAATTGGAGCTCAAGCTCTCTGGCTCCAGAGTTCCTATTTTACCTGAATTAAGAGTCCAAAATGTTAAAAATCTGGTAAAACACAGCTAGCAACTGATCAAAACAAATGGCAGTGATTTTTACGATGCCTCTGTACACCAGCTGAAAAGCAGCCAGCCATGTGCTAAACTCAGCTGATGAACTCTAAATATCTAAGAGGGTCTTGTGGCGGGGCTCGGGGGAACAGGCTTGGAGCATGAAGGAAGGGCCAACAGCTCCCCGGAATCAGCGAGTCTTTGGTAATCCCCAGTTCAGCTCAGAGGAATTGCAGCCATGCCTCACTTAACGAGGGCTCATTCTGAGAAATGTGTCATTGGGCAATTTGACTGTGGTGTGAACATCACGGAGTGTGCCTGCACAAACCTGGATGGTGCAGCCAGCTACAGACCTAGGCTGTGTGGTATATCCGTGGTACAGCCTATCTTTTGGGGGCCATAGTGAGCGAAACAACATGAGATTATATCAAGCGTAAGAGACAATGATGTGACCAAGAGCCACGGTAAAGATGAGGTGGGTCAGGCTGCTGTTGGCTAACATGGCACACTGTTTCTTTTCAAATAAGTAGGAGGAGCATGCTTTAAAATAACAATATATAGTATAGTAAATAATAAGCCAGTAACATAGTAGTTTCTTGTCAAAATCAAGTACTATGTACTGTCCATAACTACATGTGCTGTACTTTTACACAACTGGCAGTGCAGTAACTTTGTGGTATACAAACATCGCCACACATACATGAGGAGCGCATTGTACTGAAACATTAGAATGGTTCCAACATCACTGGATGACAGGAATTTTTCTTCTCCATCATAATCTAGTAAGATAGCTGAGCATTATGTATACAGTCCACTGTTCACCAAAACGTCATCATGTGGCACAAGCCTACATCCCCAAAGAGAATGCCTTTGGCCCAAGTCTATATCGTGCCCAGTACAATGAAGCTGGACTAGAATTCAGTCTCTTTGTTCCCCTGATATCTGAGCCGCGCAGGTATCAGGATTCCTCCCGCTATTCTCTGTTCTTCTGTCCCCTCCTCAAATTCTTCCCCTCTCCCTCATCTCTCCCCCTGTGCCAGTCAGAATATTGAAAACAGTACTTCCATTGCTCTTTATTGACTTTCTTTGCTTCGATTTTTTTCAGGACACTGATAATTACCTGGTATCATAGTGGGTTTATTTCTTTAGTATCAATTTTTCTCCAACTACCTGATAAGCTCCATAAGGGAAGGAAATAGCACCATTCTGTTGCTATAACCTGGCATATTACAGATAGTAAGTCTCTAATGAACCAAGTGTGGCTCAGTTCAATGAATGAACACATAAATAAGTAGAAGATGGGTGAGTGCCTTGTCCCTGGTCCAAGAAGCCAGAAACAAGGCCCAGGAACTCACCTGGGACTTCATAGTTCTAAGGTACGCCCGGGCTTAGCCTCGGGATAATAGGAGTTTGACCTCTTGCCTTCCCTTTCCCAGTGCACTTCTCGTTCAGAGGCAGCCTCATTTCATGGCTCGCCATAGCCTCAGCCCCTTCTCACACAAATTGCCCCTCAAATGTGTGCACTCCCCTTGCAGTCAGGTCCCTAGTAATCTTGTAAACTCATTCATGCAAAGGCTTTGTGGAATCAGAACAGGTAACAGATGCAATTTTTAAAGGGAGACTTTTAGTTAAAATAACATGAGACATGTTTTTCTACATGACTCTCACTATAGGAGTTTCAGGCATCCTGAAAACTTAATTTGCGTCGTCATACACAGAAATTTGTCCGCGGATGTCATTCATTCACTTGATCTTTCAGTAAACATCTGAGAGCTTTCTCTCTGCACGCTGGGGATGCACCACTGTGCGTCTCTGCTCTCAGAAATCCACCATCTAGTTGAGGAGACAGAGCAGTAAAGACCTAGCCAAGGAATTTAAATGCCCACCCTTACTGTTACAACACAGCAGCACAGGTAACAGAAACCTGTGCGGGACCAGAGGCAGCGACCCAAGTCAAGGCAGCCCAGAAGGAGGAACTGAAGCTCATGGAAAGAGAAATCTCGCCATGTCTGCAATGGTACAAAAGCCCAAAGTGGTCCAGGTAGGCTGGCTCTGAGCCTGCTCTGCCCCATGAGACCCTCCAACATTGCTGCAGCTCCGTCCAGCCAGGGCCTCTGTGCCAGGCAGGAGGAGAATGCAGAGGGCAGGGCATCCTGAGGGATGATTTATTGCCAGAAGTTCTCCACCATCAGAATGTCAGAAATCAAGTCTGTGTTCCTAGAGTGTTCATTACCTACAAAATTGCCCAAGTTCGTTGCAATAACAACATAAGAGGTAAATCAGCTCTCACTGCACACAATTCACAGTGCCTTCTTGACTCTGCTATCTCTGAGGAGCTGTTTAATGTTCTGCAGGCTTTTCCCCTACATGTCAAAGAAAGCTTATGCTAGTAATGCAACAATTACCCACAACCTGAATGTCTTCTTTTGTCTGCAGCCTACGGTAAGTATCTTTTTGCAAAGGTACCCAAGACTTCACTTTTAATTCAGTTTGAAGCCATTACTCTCCAAAGCTCTGTCTCCAGTGTATTCAGCTGCCCAGTGGGATGAATCACAGGTCTTTCCTTTTCTGGCTTTCTCTGATACAAGAGGTTTTCAGCAACCATCAGAGAAGAACGCAACTAACATCCATGGTGGAGACAAACCTAAGAAATCAGTTCAAACGTACAGCAAGACACTGTCCTCACTGCAGAGAGACACATGCTGTGCCATGGAGATGGGCCCATTCGTGAGTCACCATGCATAATGGGGCATTGTTGAAAGTGTTTGGAAACATGAGAAATTCCTCACTGCCCAGTTTGGGTAATGCTGGAGCTATGTTTGCCTCCAGAAATGAAGTCAGAGAGCCTTGGTCCAACTTCCAGTTACTGGGCCCGAAGACCATGGGGCCACCATGTTTATTATGCTGATTTTTGTTAACAGGAGTCATCTCTTATGTTGTATTTAACGGTTGACTTCTGACCTGTGTGTACAAGAAAAGTGAATGTTTTGACAAGGGACAGGCACAGACCTCTGACCCACCTAGAGGGTCCCAGATCACATGAAGAACTGTTCTAGATCTCCACAACAGAACTCTGCAATACCAGGTAGATTGCTGGAAAGAGAAAAAACATGCCCATGATTCAGTGTGAGGAAAGGATGTGGAAGGCATTCGAGCAACAATCCATCTAGAATCATACCTAATAGCTCTCATGTCTTGAGTATTTATTATGGGATGGGTACCATGTTCAATGCTTTGTATGAATGACTCCATTTTCTTCTTACATCCCTAGATACAAACAGACCGTGTCAACTTCATCTTAAGATCGGCAAGCTAAGATCTGAGGAATGATACAACATACTTATGTCACCAAGTGAGTGATTTGCACAGCTGGGATTTGACTCCAGTCTGAAGGACACCAGAAGTGATTTCTAACCAATGTGACAGGACTGTAGGGCAGGAAGTTTGACATCTGAGTGGTATTTATTGCTGGGAGAATGATATCTCCTTAACCCTAGATATGGGGAGCATGGGGGTTCCACTACATGGATTCCAGGCCTCAGTCTTCTGTCTCCCACAGTCCTCTGCACCTGCCCCTATCACAGCTTTTGCCATATAACTCAGTGCAGATGGCTTCTTAAACTCCAGTCTCCCTACCAAATCCTGAGTCCACCAGAACAATGCTTCATTGTATACTTTGCATCTGCTAAAACACCTATGCTTGCTCTCCAAACACTCTGTGATATTGAATGAAAGGATGGATACACGGTTGCCTATAGATATTGATCATTCCACTGAATTCTGAATTCCATATTCAAGCCCAAGGCTGGTCTCTGGCTGACTGTAGTACTGACCAAGTAATGTCGCATCACTGGGCTTCGGTTTTCTCATGCCTACCATTAAGAAATTCAGTTATAACTGTATGTACCAAAAGTGAGGCATGTACCACAAGTGAAATGCAAAATCACAGATAGTTTGATTTTAAATATATATATAGCAATCATACCAAGCCTTATAAGTTTTCTTTTAAAATGAAAGATTAAAATATATTTTTTGATTTGCTTAAAAGGGGACCTTAAGAATCTATTCAATAAAGTCCATTAGTACTCAAAATAATCAAACAAGACTATGAAGGTATTGCGATCCTGAGTAAAGTTGGAAAACCATGGTAGTTGATCTTGAACATTTATGACAGAGTCTCGATTCTGTATCTCTCATAGGAGGACCAAGAAAGAGAGAGCAAAGCATCCAGACTCATGTAAAGAAGTGAACTGATAGTAAACAAGACCTTCTGGAACAGCTTTGCACGGCCAGCATTCACACCTACTGGATGTCCACTGTGTGCCTGACCCTGGGTTACAGGCCAGGGGTGCCATCCATCTGATGTGAGAACTAGCTGGAAGAGATGAATGGAGTAGGACCCGGCAAGGAAAGTAGTCTTTTTAAGTCCTATCTGTAGAAATTAGTGTAGATAGACTTGTATGACTTATTTTGATTTAAAAAATAGGCATGGGAAACTTCCTAGAAGATATATTTGTATTTCTACCTTTGTTGAAGAGAGACAAGAGGAAGCTTGGACCAAATTACTGGTAAGTTTCCATCTAATCACAACATTGCTTGTTATTCAGTGAGTCCTGAGTATATTTGAATATTTGTTACTGTGATTTAAAAACCCATTAGTCAAAGCAACCTGGTCACTAACCATTTCACCTGAGAGAACAGTGTGTGTCCACACAGGGAAGTTGGATGGGACTTGATACTAATCATATGGATCTGAAATGCCTCCCAAAAGCCTGTGAGTTAAAGGCTTGATCCCCAGAATGACAATGTTGAGAAGTGATAGAAACTTTTAAGATGTGGGGTCTAATGACGGGTCTTCTGGTTAATGGAGGTTGTACCCTTAAAAAGAATCTGGGACCTGGCTCTTCCCCCTTTTCTTTTGCACCCAACCACAAGGAAAACTGGCTGGCTCCACCACATACTCCCACGGTGATGTATGTTGACACAGGCCCAAAGCAATAGGACCAATTGGTCATGGACTAAAACCTCTAAAACTGTGAACTGAAATTAACCTTCCCTTTTTAAAGTTTATTGTTTCAGGTATTTTGTTACAGTAACGGAAGCTGACTAACATGCTTGGTAAAGTCTCTAGGCTCAAGTAAGTGGGATTTTAAAGGATGATCCACAAATGACCATTAAATCATACACTGGAGTCACTATAGAAAGCATTTTCAGAGCTCCTCTAGCTATAGGACATCCCTCAACCTGAGAAACTTTCTGCAGCTGCCTCATTTTTCAGAATCACTAGCCCCTCAAATTCCAACTCAGAACCATTGAGAGTAGTAGTGGTCACTGAGAACAGTTAAAAGTGGAGATTCAGCAGCACATGCCTCCCTCAGCTTCTCTTCATTTCCCAGTCTTAAGCTGATGAAGAAAAGATTCGGTAGATCAAGGCAGCTTCCACCCCCACTCCAAGACAAACAGCTCTTCCTGGATCCTGATCTCTCCACAGACAGAAGCCAGAAGCAAAACTGTTATATATGAAAGAGCAGATACGTTTCCAATGTTTGTTGGGAAAATTACTCAAGATGAATACAGTTCCCATGAAAAGCAAACCAAAACAAATCAAATGGGGTAATGACATTCCAACACTTCCTTTATGCCCGTTGCATAACTTTCCTCTAGATGGATGTCCACTAGGATTTTCCCAATCTCTTTTAGACATGAAGGGTAAATCATATAAATGTCATTTCTACTTGGAGACATTCCACAAAGTCATATAAATCAAAGCAGCAGTGCAGGGAGATATCCACTGCCCATGAAATGGGGCTCCCTATTGAATGAGAGTAAGAAATACCATTTATTAAGCAAATGCTATTTACAGGCCAGGCACTTCTCTAGGCACTGTATACTTATTATCTTATAAGTTCTGACTGTGGCTTACTTATATAGGTGTCATAATTTACATTTCACAGATGAAGATACTGAAGCCAGGGTAGGGGTAAGAGTATGTGGATTGTCAGAATTCAAACAGCCAGCTGGTGGCAGAACTAGGATTCAAGCCTAGTTCTGTCTGAATTCCACACCCCGTGCTTCCTGACTTTTATCTCATCCTGGACATAAGAGGTGCTGAGCCTTGGCACCATCCCAAACTTGGCCTTTGGGGAGTCCTTTTAGTCCATGTCCCTGGATGCTTAAAGTACACTCCCTCTTCCCCTTTCTCCTCTGCCTGGAGTGTGCTCCTGCCTCCCTTCTCTTCCAGGGGAATTCATCTCTGTCCTTCTAGAGCCAAGCAATATCTTTCTTTCTTCAAGAAGTCTCCCCAGCTTTCATCCACATGGCCACCCCTTTCTCTAATCTCCTGTGACCCATTATGATAGTGACATACAATTTGACCCATTGCTATCAGAAGAGGAAATGGGTTCCACCATTGTCTGTCCCCACCCAAGCTCAGCAACTGGGATGCACAGCCACCATCCCTCTGGATGTCACAACCCTGCTGCCTTTGTCTCCAGGGTCTTGAGAGAATGGAGTATGTCCACACAAAGCAGGATGGAAATTAGACCTGGAAATGTGTCCAAGCTCAAGTAAGTGCCATCAAATGGATGATCCTCAGGTGACCATTAGGCCTTATGCTAGACAAAGCTTTCGGGGCTTCTCTGACCATGGTGCGCCCCTAGAATGCCAACAGTGTCCCGTGGGCATGAGCTCAGCTCCCAGGCTGCTCCCTGATGATCTCAGAGGCTGACCTTCTCCTGGTTCACTGGACATCTCGCAAGGCCTTCTTGTCCCACCCTCAGCCAACCCTCCCCTCCCAACTGGGGACCCTCCTGTGTTCAAGGATGGAGAGAGGAATGCAAAGCTCTTCTTGGTCCTCAGCCTAATCCTGTTAGAGAGGAAGCTGCACCCCCCCAGCCCCCGTTCTGCTTCTGATTTGGTTGCCTCATCACCAAACACTGGACTCGGGCAGGAGAGGGAGAAGTTGAAATCAGGTACTAGAACCAACACATCTGATCTTGACTCTGGTCACCTTCTAGCTGTGTAAACTCCAATCAGTTTCTCAGCCTCTCTGTGCAGAAGTCTTTTCACTTATAATCTGGAGGTTCCAGCAGAAGCTACTGTGTGAAAAGTGAATTCATACCCTTGCAACCCTCAGAATGGGTTTTGGCACATGGTAAGCACTCCATAAACATTAACTATGGTTATTACTTCTTGCTCTTTTTACTCCCGTGATTAAAACCTAACTTCTCAAATAAAACATAGGTGGCATCTGAAAGTTACTGTTTCCTGGAAGCATCCATCTGGGAAGGACAAAAGCCCACCCTGAGACCCAGGCCACACATAGGGCCCACACAGGAACAGGAGACGCTCTGGGACCCAGCCCTGTACCCCAGCTCACACAGCCATCACCGAGGTCACCAGCTCCCGAGACGGCACAGGGCTCCAGCTGATGTGAGACACACCTTTACTACCACCCTGGACATCATTAACCTCTAATAAAAAATGAGAATTTTAACAATGTTCCCCTTAAGGAGTGGTTATGAAAACAGGCTGGACTAATACATGTAAAGGGTCTAGAAGAGTATTTTCATATACACCTGTCCAAAAACATAGGAAGGCATCATAGTCTAAAGAATAATAATGATCAAAAATATCAGTGCTGAGGATTCAAAGTATCAGCTCCCAAACTTTCTGGCACCAAGGACTGGTTTTGTAGAAGATAATTTTTCCACAGATAGGGGTGGAGTAGTTTCAGGATGATTCAAGTACATTACATTTATTGAGCTCTTTAGTTCTAGTATTATTACATCATATAACATAATAATCAGATAGTCAAATAATTATACAACTCACATAATACAGAATCAGTAGGAGACCTGAGCTTGTTTTCCTGCAACTACATGGTCCCATCTGGGAGTGATGGGAGATGGTGACACTTGAACTGTGTTGCTTATGTCCAGTCTGGTCTGTAATCTCATTTTGGTTGTTGTCCCTGCAGAAAACCCAGCTTCTTAAAGACAGGGTGTTAGAAATGAAAACAGGCTTTTCAACGATTTTGTGGCAATCTCAGGATATTATGCATTGACTTTAAGCTAGAATGTATGAAGATTTAAAGTTGTCTCAAACATACTTTTAAGGCCTCTGACATTCATCATCTCAAGCAGTTGCTCATCTTTTGGCTTGGATAAAGTCAATTAACCTAGTTGACTCACAAATGGGTCACAGGGGGTTGGGGATATAACTCAAGTGACAGAGCGCCTGCCTAGCAAGCTCAAGGCCCTGCGTTCCATCCCTAGCACCCCTCCCCATAAAATGGGCCATGGATCCATTCCTTCCCAGTTCAGGGGTCTCATGTAGTTGGAAAGAAATGCTGAACCTCTTTTGAAAGCTCAGATAGGTGATCATGCACCAGCTAGGGGAAAGAAGGTTCCGATTCAATCTCTCAAAATCTCTGCTAATGTCTGAAGCATGAAAAATCCCAATGTTCATTCATCGCCCCCATACTACAGTCTGGCTTAGAATGCAGCCACTTTATCTGCTGACTTAAACATACCTGTCACTCTCCTCCGAAGTGATGGATCGAGTTCATCAAGTAGACTGACTATGTCAACGAGTAGGCAGAATGTGTGACATTTCGTGTCACTGAAATGTGCTGCCAGTGATGACCATTTTCCTAAGAGAAATCTTTCAAGTAGTTCTCATAATTCAAAAGCTCCAGCCAGTGATCTGCCTTTAGAAAGCCATCTCTCTTGTGTGTGTAAGAGAAGATGGGTGTGTTCTGCACTCATCTCACAGAGCTGCATGGATATATGTGAATTAAAAGCATGTCCTTAATGCGCTTGATAATTTTAATCACAGCCTGTAAAACATTTTTACATTCAGGTGATGTTTTTTGGTTAGCTAGCAAGTCTCCATGGATAACACAGTGTGTAGACTCACATTCAGAAAAGGCCTCTTTGACCTGAGTAATGAAATCAGAAAGCTGTCTGGTCATGGCAGCCACTCAGCCTGTGCATATACCAACAGAAAACGACCCATTCTGTTTTCCTGATATGTACAGTGGACCCCCGAAATTCTTGGAGGCTATATTCCTAGAACACCTGGGAATTGTGAAAAACCACAAATTTCAGATATGGTAAGAAAAAAAATCTATAAATATCTATTTTTATAGTTTAAACCTTAAATATGCTATGTAATTTAATTTAATAAAATACTGTATTAATAAAGCCTTGGAAAGCACAGGGTGTTTTGGCAGCATTTTAGGGATCTTAGGGCTTTAAGAAAAACAAAACCAAGAACTCTTGAGATAGCTACACGTGGACAGCAATCTGTTATGATGCAGGAATGTCGGTGCATCTGCCAGTGATGGATTATAGGGCATCAGCCAATCAGCAGCATGGGAAACAGACTGGCGCTCTAGGGTTGGCTATTTGGCTGGCGCACACACACACACACACACACACACACACACACACGGCCAAAAAAACAATTGCAGAGGATATTTGCGGTTTCTGCGAAATTGTGGGGTTTTCCATGAACAATTATTAGTTAGGTTCTAAAGAAAAGTTTGCAAACAGCTGAGGCAAGAACGCTGAACCTCAACTTCGCGGGGAGTATAATGTAATAATTCAAAGACTTGAATAGTTCTGCAGCTGTGGTATTGATTAGTATTGAAAAGCACACATATGCTCATGCACATTTTCTTGAAAAATATATCACCAAAAGAAAGCATTGTTTCTTTGTTGTCGATGTTGGTAGACTCATCAACCTGGATTATGCACCACACTGACTCATTAATTCTAACAATCGTCCCTTGATACCCTCTACCATTTCATCAATTTATCTAGACATGATGCTAGCCAAGAGAGGAGCACATGTCACTTTTTGAACTGCAGTCTCTCCTAAACGTTCATGACAAACGCCCTTAACAGCAGGCACAACTCTTCACCGATAGTAAAGGGGTTCTTAGCTTTAGCAATGTGATTGGTCACTAGGAATGATGCTCTCAGTGCATATTTAATGCAGTGGAAGCCTTCAATAATTACTTTTGTTCCTTGCGTTCACATCTTTTTCTTTTAAGAAATTCCAAAGGCTTGTCTTTTTTTTTTGGTAGCTGTTCTATAATGTTTTTTATTAATTTTTTTTAACCAAGAACATGTATTGGTACAATGTACATATAATGGTCACATTCATCACATTTATTTTGTACCTGTACATGATGATTGTCTTTTAATGTAGGATATTTGGTCTACATGTGGCAAAACACTTTTGAAGATATCATGACTTCATTGGATAGCCGGTAACCACTTAATATACAAAACAAGCTTTCAGAATGTGAATCACCTGTTACAATGAATCCACAATTTAAGTAGGATTCTTATTATTTTTCTTTTCAGTGCAGCTTTCTTTTTGTTGGCAATCTTAGAGTCTTCTGCTGTCTCCTCATTGAGACTTTCCCCCTTTCCAAAGAAGTTCTCCATTTTTACTCATTTTGGATAGGGTTAGCTTGTGGGATTACGAAAACAGTGACTGAGATAACCATAATGAGAGGGGCAGATGGAAAAGGTAAATAAAGTAATGGGCAGGCCACACACAGACTAAAATAAGTGTCAGAGTCTGAGTTGATGGCTGCCACAGGTGCTGCTGTGCAATTGACGTACATCAACTCACCTGTCACTATAAAGCCTGCTGCCAGATGCAACTTAATTATCATTTGCCACTCACAGATAGGGTTTTAATATGAGTCTGCAAACAATTAATTTATTATGGTCTCTGTGCAGTCAAATCTCTCTGTTAATGTTAAATTGTATTGGCAGCCACTTCCCAGAACTAGTATTACCACCTCAGCTCCACCTCAGATCAGGCATTAAATTCTCATAGGGACCAGGGAGTCTACATCCCTCACAATGTAGTTCACAGTCAGGTTCACACTACTACGAGAATCTAATGCTGCTGCTACTCTGACAGGAGGTAGTAATGTGAGTGATGAGGAGTGACTGTAAATACAAATGAAGCTATGTTTGCTCGCCCACTGTTCACCTCCTGCTGTATGGCCTGCTTCCTAACAGGCCACTGATGAACCGGTACTGGTACATGGCCCAGGGATTTGGGGACCCCTGGTTTGAAGGTCAGGTGGAGTATGTGCAGCTGGGGATAGTTCGTGGAAAACTTTAGCTTCCAAGCATGGGTAGAGTATCTCACTAGGTGGGGAGGGAGCTGCACAGGTACTAAGGTTCCAGTGTCCACCACTATGAGCTTCAGGGAAGCCACCACTCGTGGAAAACATGTGAGGAAATAAAAGCCAGCATTACCAGTGCATGAGACAAGAAGAAGATACAGTCAGAAGCATGCTTTCAAAATATCTTTTTTCTGAGTCATAAGGAAGGCAGAGACAGAAAGTTGGCAAAGTCTTTTAAAAAGAGAGAGACCCTTCTTTGTTACTTATCTAGGCTTAGAAAACATGAACTGATCATTTATAAGAGAAGAAATTTTAAATGACCACTAAAAGCATGGGAGAAATGGTGAAAATGATAAAGTAAAACCAGCCAATATACACAAGGATTGTTAGATGCCAAAAAAGGAAGGCTGTCAAGATTTATTCTCACACAGTGAGAGGCAACGGAATTAAATTCAACCCTTCCTGAACCAAGACATTGTCCTCAGTCTCGCTGCCCAAGGTTCTTCAGTAAATGTGATTCAATGATGACAAACACCTCACCTCCCTGTGGAATGTACCCCTTCCCTGGCCCCCAGGAGCCTGCTGCTTCCTGTTCTGCCAATGGAACTTCGATTAAGAGGAGAACAAGGTTGTAAGTCCTGTCTTAAGCCCAAAGAACCTGAGAAAATAATCAAATCACAGCAGCTGGTGTAGGCAAGAAAATTCAAAAGGAAGCTTATAGAAAACATGTTCCTACCTTTTTCAATATTTTTAAAAAGGATCTCCAATTACGGTTTGCAAATCAACAGGCAGTGATATTTCAGGGTGGGCAGAAACCCCACTTCTGCCAACACCAAGGAAAGTAACTCTAGGCAAGGGCCTCTCTCCCTGGAGCATGAGTTCCCCTCACCTAGCCAACATGAGGGATGACAAAGACTTTACAGTATGGCTTAGATCTCAAATGCCTCCCCCATCCCCAAATCTCATGTGTTTGGAAGGTGATTAGCTCACAGGAGCACTAGACTCATCAGTGAATTCGTCTATTGATGAGTGCAGAACTGAATGTGCTGTTAGGGGGTGGGGCGTTGGAGGTAGGTCACCGTGGGCACGAGCCGGAAGGGTTTATTCTTGTCCTAGGCTCCTTGCTTCTCTTTCTTCCTCCTGGCTGCTATGGTTGAGCATGTTTTCCTCCACTATGGCCCTCTGCTACCCTGTTTCTGCCGTGGAGCCAGCCAACCATAGACTAAAACTGTAAGCCAAAATAAACCTTTCCTGTAAGTTACAGGTGTTGGCTATTTCATCCCAATGACAGGCAAGTGACTAAGATACCTTGTAAGGTGACTGGGAGCATTAGAAAGAGGACAAGTGGCCAAAGTCGCCCCTCAAGAAGGACAGGCTATCCATGGTATCAAAAAGCTAGAGAGAAAGACAAAAATACACACAATACAATTCCTGCTGGCTGGAGAGCAAAAGCCAGAACTGAGACAGTCTGCCGAAACCCTTAATTCTTCTGCTTCTCTGCCACCAGAGCCTCTGGACAGGGACAAGCTCCCAGGCTGTTAAAAGTCCCCTTCTAAGTCACATAACAGGAATGGGTGTTTCAGTGGGAACATGGGCACACAGTGAGCCTGCCCCGGGACAAACCGTAGCAGTCCTTGTGGTTGCTTTGCACGAAGCAAGAGGAGACTTCAGACATTCATCTGCGGCTTTGGACCAAGCAGGGAACAAACAGGGCTACTTCAGGGTGGCTCACAGGAGACCTGAGAAGCTTTGGCCTCAGTGAACTCTTCTACATGAAGCAGAATGATGACAACTATCCAGACATCTGAGAACATGTCTAGCTCTTCCTGCCCATTCCCATCTTCCAGGTCACAAAACAAGCATAAGAACCTTCCATTTGGTGACAAGTCATTTGACTTGGGAATTAAAAAGTTGCCTGTATTCATTCAAATAAGGAGCACCACTGTCTTTCTCAGTAATAACCCAGAAAACATGGCCCATAATATTCCTTTCTTTTCTTCATCTTGTCACATAAAGTCACATACTGGGCAAGGCATCAAAGGCTCGACTTCTGAGCCCCGTTTCCCCTTGTGTCACTAAAGCACAGCCAATCTATTCTAAGGTCTCAGCTTCTATTTTTGTGTAGCAAGATCTACATATGCTACTAAGTTGCTCTAATAATCAACAGAAAAGAGTAAATAAACAGCGAAGATAGCATTGCACAGGAAGCGAGGATGGCGCAGCTAAGGGCAGGCAAGGACTATGTTTTAATGCCCCAAGAGACCTGTCCAACAAGAGGTTTCTGAGAGCTCAGGAAATAGAAGTTTGGGATAAGGTTGGCTTCCCAGAGCATTTGGTGGTACATCCTAGAAACCCTGATACTTTTCTAAAACGCTTAAATAAATTTATAAATGTAGATCCAGAGAGAATTGTGAAAGGAGCCTAGAAAAAATGTGCTTACAAATTTAGCAGAATGATGAAGGTAGATTGGCTTCCCTCTCTCCCAGAATAATATTGCCCCAACAAAGTCAGGACACATTCCTGACCCTAGATTTGGCAATAATTAAATCATAAATAATTTGGTAATAATTAAATCATAAATATGACTCTTAATACGTCAGAAAAGCAAATATATCACAACTATAAACCTTTATAAGAATCTACGGAGTCAGAATTTATGTGCGTGTGTGGTAAGATGAACATTGTCTTGCCAACCACATTAATTTCATGAAAGGCCCTATTCTCTTATAAAGCATTCAAAAAGTAAGTGAAGAATACAATGAAACTTCATTATAACTTGATCTAAAGCAGACACATCAGCTATAATACACACTTAGCACCAGTTTGACTTGCCTTCTTAAAATGTGGGAGATTTTGGAGAAAGCATTTCAATCATCTTGGTCTATTTTGAAGACAGTCCAAGAAAAACTAAAGAGATGATTTATATTTTCTTTTTTAGTTCTACTGCAGCACAGAAAGATATTCATCACTAGTTCCCTACCTCAGAGGCCTGTTCCCATGTTTAAATGGTCTATGAGTTCCCACATTTAGGTGGCCCATGAGTTCCCACCTTGACGGTGCGTGGATGCCCGTTGCAACATCTTTCTTTTTTTTTTTTAACCAAGAACATGTATTGGCACATTGTATACATAATGATGACATTCATCACAGTTAATTTGTACCTGTACATGACAGAACATCTTTCTTCTTAGAAATCCCCTTGATATTTTCAGCCTTAGCCTGGATGCTTCAAATGCTAGAATGCTCACTGCAAGACAGCTCCTGCTATTGATGGAAATATCTAGTGTCCCCTAGCTCCAATTCTGCTTTCCAACAAACAAACTTAATCTTCTTTCTGTAGATTAGGTTATACCAACTGAAATTCCTTCAGCCTCACGAAAAAGAAAAGCCAATTCACAGGAGAAGAAACAGTAAGGAGATCTGTAAACTCACCTGATAGGAAGTCTTGAGGGTGAGCTTGGGAATGAAGATTGTTCTAATGGCTCAGTAATGTCACTGAGTGATCACTCTTTACCTCTCCCAAGGCTGATTGTCCTGTGGTAATAGAATGACTGTCAATAGTCAGTGAGGCTACCAGCTTTCTTGTTCACTCTTGGGCCAAGGGTATAAATAGAGAATCCCTTCTTGAATTCCCCTTATCAAAGCACAGATTAATTTTCCCAGGAGCCCCTACCAAACCTCTCCTTGCAACCTGTTGGTCAGAACTGTCTCAGAGCTCCCTATTTCTAAGCCAATCACAGAGGCAAGGGGGACGGACCTTCCCTGATTGACTTAGCTATAGGCCAAACAGGGCATCTCCAAGCTGAGGGTCAACCTGCCATATTGTTGCTATTACCCATTGGGAGAAAAGGACGGTCGATCTGGGAAAGACAACCATCTGTCCACTTACAGGACATTTTCATTTTCCTGGCTGAAGGTCTCAGCTTCTTTCCCTGCTCCTCCACAGGCAGGATCCCTGGACTTCTGGACTGACTGCGTTTCCCAACACTCAGTACTTTGGGCTGCTAAGCCATGCCGAAGTGTAACCATTCCTTCAGTACCTGCCAACATTTTGCAGTGAAGCTAGACCAAGGAAATGAAAAAAAAAATATATCAGAATCCTGACTGTGACCCAGCTTTACCTTCTCTCACATGTCCCATGAGGTGAGCAACTGTTTGCTTGCCTGCCTTGCATCCTCTTTCCCTTCTTTTAGTACAGCTCCCAGCATCTCTGGGAACCACCCCACCCTCACTGTCAGCCCTCATGGTTCAGGAAGGCTCTGCTTGCCCTTTGGCTCTAGCTACGGACTTACGGTCCTGGCCTACCATTAAGCATATTCCTTTCCCCTGGCCACAGCAAGTGGTTCAGAGATGGACAAGTGACCCAGGTCAGACCCAACATGCCAACCATGGAAAAGAGGAGCTCTCTTGATGGAGAGATAGAGAGCTAGAGCCACTGGGGCCACTACAGACTTCCCAGGAAAGAAACACAGAGAGAAGCCAGGGCCAGATGTGGAAAGAGACAGATGTCTAAAGACGTTGTGCAAGTATTTGGATCCAGTTGTGCTTGAAGTCATTGCTATCATGAACACTTCAGGAATATGAGTCAATAAATTTCTTTTTGTTTCTTCAACCAGTTGAGTTTGGGTTCTGCAACGGTTTTGATATGGCATGTCACCATCAAAACTCATTGGTGTTTGGTTGAGTCTTAGTCCCGATGTAACAATATTGAGAGGTGTTGGGCTCATTAAGCTGGATTGGTTTCCTTCTCACAGGAATGGAGTCTCACTCTTGTGCTGTGCTCTTTTTGATACAAGCCTTTTCTCCTTCCGTTTATCCACCATGCATGGAGCAACACATGTTCCTTACCATAACCTGAACCAATTCCAGCACTATGCTCTTGCACTTCCAGAACTGTGATATAAAGAACCTCCTTTCTATATAAATTATCCAACCTTGAGTGTTTTGTTATAGCAACAGAAAATGAACTAATAAATGTTTTTTCTTCCTCCACTAAAAGAGACTTGTTAGGTTTACCAGGCAGTTATTCCTATTTCTCCTTTCATTTTTGATGCTCAAATTCAATGTTAGGAAAAAGCATAGAATGTTCACGCTTCTCCATTAAAATCTGTGTTACTGTTGGGCCAGTCCAACAAAACATTCCAAATATTTCACAGTGGCAAAGTCCATCATTGTTGGTCAGGAATGTTGCATGGCATATATTTATTTATACATGCATTTATTATATTCTCAGCAAGTGGTTAACCTTTCATTTTTCTTGGAGAAAAAGAAATGAACATGTCGCCACCTCATTTCCCCACCTCCCAAGACTCGGAGATATAATAAAGTTGAATTGAGTATTTCTGAACTTTAGAAAGTTAAAAACAAACTCACCTATCCCCTTTTTAAAAAAGGAAAAAAGTTCTTGTCCCAGAGAGCACTCTTCCTTCAAACACATTCCAAAGCGATGGACCTGATGCATGCACCAGGCCACATGCCATCGACTGCTGCTCAGAGACCATCTAAAGAACGTCCACGTCTTCCGGCCACCCCCACTCCCAGCTGTCAGGGCTCCCCACTTGGAGTCCTCATGTTCCTGAAATGATACGTGCAGGGCAGATGTCACAGGGCTCACATAAGGCACGAGCACAGCCTTGACCCTAGAGTGCTTTACGCTCAGCTGTCACAGCTGATTAGGCCACGGGCACAGCTCAGAACTCGGTCAGAGAGCCACCAGGACAAGAGTCGCTTTCCCCCACACTGAAGAGGTCCTGATGCTCCAGCGCTGTTTGTGTGGCTTTCTGCCCTGGTGATGCTGGTCCCGGTGCAATCACAGCCCTTAGTGGTACTCTCTCTAAAATCCTTTTCAAAAGCTTCAATCGAACACATGCAACAAAATTTACCATCTTAACCATTTTCTAGTGTGTAGTTCAGTGGCACTAAGTACATTCTCGCTTTATGCAACCATCACCAACATCCATCCCCAAAACCCTTCTGTTTTGCAAACTGAAACCCCATACCTGTTAAACAGTAGCACTCAACCTCTGCCCCTCCCCCCAGCCCCCAGCAGCCACCATTTGACCTTCTGTTCCATGAGTTTGACCTCTCTGTGTATCTATATAAATAGACTAACACAGTATTTGTCCTGTTGTGACTGGCTTATTTTACTTACAATAATATCCCAATGTTTGATCCATGGTGTGGCATGTGTCAGAATTTCCTTCCTTTTTGAGGCTGAAAAATATCCTCCTGTATGTATAATCCACATTTTTTTATCCACTCATCTGTCAGTGGACACTTGTGTGGCCACCGCTTGGCTATTGTGAACAACACTGCTATGAATATGGGTGCACAAATATCTCTTCAAGACCCTGCTTTCAACTGTTTTGAGTATATATGAAGTATCATTGGATCATATGGGAATCTGTTTTTAAGTTTTGGAGAACCAACATCTTATTTGCCACAGTAGCCGTAACAGTTTGCATTCCCACCAGCAGGGCACAGAGTTCCAATTGTCCGCATCCTAACACTAGTTGTCTTTCTGTCTTTTTGACAGTAGACATACTAAAGGGCGTGAGGTGGTTCTGATTTTTACCATTAATCAGTCATCAGTGTACTGGTGATCACTACTGTATCCTTCTCAAATTGTAACAAGTTTGTTTTTTAATGTTACGAGGTGGGCTTAATTCGCTTTGAAGATACATGATCCTTCTTGGGACCTCACCAACTTGCTCCAGATGGCCCATCTTCTTCGAAGAGAGAGATTGTAATGCAACGTCAGAGAAGCCCAGAAACTCTAAGCAATCAGTGCTATTTTCTCTTTTTCAGAAAAGGAAACAGAGGTCCCTGGAGGCATAATGCAGTGGTTAAGAAATCTGAACAGAGCACATCTAAATTGAAAACCTGTTGCTGCCACTCACTAACTGCATGACTGTGGAACTGTCTCTTGGCCTCTAGAGTTAAGCCTGGCTTCTTTTCATGTGCAAAGTGGAGACAGGGATAGTATTTATCTTGCAGAGTTGTGAGAGTAAAGCTGCTTAGCACATGCCAAATGCAGTGCCTGGCACAGAGTAAGTGCTCAATAAATGCTAACAGCTGTTATAGCTACTCTTTTCTTACCCTTATTAAATAACTTGCCCTCATCTCATGACCAGCGAATGGGGTATCCTAATAACCAGAATATGTTCTTGATATGGGGACCCTTGACCCCACTTTCCCCAATATATGTGCCACCTTAAAAATCCCTGCCTTGCTACTGTAACCAGTTGCTTTGTTTCTAAAATAAACATTCAACTCAGTGGTATTTCTCATTCAATTCCACAAAGAACAGAGGATGAACCAGCTGTGAGAAGCTGCTGGTGATTGTTACTGCAAATTCTTAGTTGTCCAAGATGTTAGAAGGCAAGGAACAAATGTCAAGCAGGGAAAGGGAAGGTGCTCAGAAGAGAGCATCTTGCAAGTCCTTTGACCTCAAGGAAGGTCACATGCTGTGATGTGATGTCGTTCCTGTCACTGGGGAGTTGCTTTACCTGGCATAAACCCTATCACACAGCCATCTGATGGTTTACAGTTTACAAAGTTTCTCTCACTGGATAAATACTTCTTGGCCCCTCCTCTGATCAAGCAAGATGATGTGTGAGGTGTTGGGGGCAAGGCCAATAGCAGTGCCAGAAGGTTGAGGAGGGAAATTGACACGATTTAGGAAGTCACAGTGGCCAGGGTGAAAACTGCAAGTGTGCTAAGAGCAAGAATGAGGGAAGCAGGTGTTCCCAGAGTCCCAGAGGGGCTCACAGCTGAGCTCTAAAGGACGAGTCATCAGAAGCGTTAAGGAGCAAATAAAACAGATGTCTGTTCTGTGCCAAGCCCCTGTCTGTGGGTCTCAGATATTTGCTGTGTTTATCCTTCACCACCCCTGCCACACTTAAGGCTCAGGCATTAGATGAGTTCAGATTACTGAAAGTACCCAACCTGTCCATTAATGGGAGAGTTGTTAAACACTGTCTGCTTTCTCCTAACTACAGGATACTATGCAGCTGTAAGAAGAATTAAATAGACTTACATGGGCTAATATGAAAAGATTACCTTAGAAAATGAAGAGATCTCAGCATGGCAAAGTAGTCTTAAACCACCATTTATGTAAGAAAAAAGTAACATACTCCTCCAAATATGTAGATATATGCAGAGTTTGTGAGCAGAAGGACACATGAGAAACTACTTATATTAGTTTGCTAGATGTGTTAGTCAGCTCTCCACATCTGTAACAAAATACCTGAGATAATCCAATTAAAAGAGGGAAGGTTTATTTTGGCTCACATTTTGGAGGTTTCACTTCATGGATGACTAGCCTGATGGTTTTGGGCCTGTGGCAAGGCAACATGTCATGACAAGAGCACTTGGAAGAGGAAGTTGCTCACTTCATGTAGTCAAGAAATGAAAAAAGAGAGAAAGAGACTGAATTCCCAATATTCCCTTCAAGGGCACACCCACAGTGATCTAATCTCTTCCCACTCAGCCTCACTTCCTAAAGGTTCCACCAGCTCCCAATAGTACCACAGGCTAGTGACTAAGCCTTTCACACACGAGCCCTTGGAAGACATTCAAGATTTGAACTGCAGCACTAGGACTGACATAAAGTACCATAAATGGCATGGCTCAGAAAACAAAAATTTGCTCTCAGAGTTCTCAAGTCTACAAGTCTGGGATCAAGGTGGTGGCAGGGTTGGCCCTTCTGGATAACCACGAGAGAAGGATCTCCTTGTCTTGTAGACAGATTGTCTTTCCATGTCTCTTCGTATCACCTTCCCTCTGTCTATGCCTGTGTCCAGATTCCCCTTTTTAATAAGGATATCAGTCATGTTGGATTAGGGCACACTCTAATGACCTCACTTTAACTGGATTATCTCCATAGAAACTATCTCCAAATAAAGTCATGTTCTTCAGATCTGAAGGTTAGGACTTCAACATGCAAATGTAAAGGGGTACAAAATTTAATCCAGAACACTACTGGGAGAAGGAAGGAGACTTACATTTCATTTCATACTGTTCTCTGTAGCATTTGAATTTTACAATAAGCAACAATTTCTACTACAAAAAAAGTTTCAATCAGAAAATCAGTTGGATATTTAAACCCTTCCCCACCCCGCCAAAATCACCTGCTTAGTAAAAAGCATTAGGGATGTATATTGTAGGGGGAAATTATCTGCCTCCATATCCATGTCCTTATTTGTGCTGTCAGATGTCAGCCGACCTGAAGGTTGGTTTGACGTTGAGCAGCAAGAGCATCTACACGTAGCCTCTCCAGCATGGAGATCTTGGGGCACTCAAGTGTCTTAAAAGGTGGCTGACTTCTCCCAGTATAAGTTTCCCAAAAGTATTAAGCAGAAATTACATGCTCTTTTCTGATTCAGTCTCAGAAATTAAGGCATCACTATGGCTGTACTGGTTACAAGCCAGGCCCTAAAATTCAAGGGCCAAATTTGGCCCAGAGTCAAGGGGAGGGATCTGGCAGAAATTCATGGCCTTTTGAGACCTGGCTTTGGAAGGTACTGAGTGTATGAATTATCTATTGCCATATGGCAAATTCTCCCTGAGTTTAACAGCTTAAAACAACAAATCTTTATGATATTACAGCATCGAGAGGTCAAGAGTTCAGGAGTGGCTTAGCAGGCTGCTGCTGAGTTAGAGTTTCTTGTGAGATTGTAGCCAGTGCATCCACAAGGGCTGCAGCCTCCTGAAGGTTTGGCAGGTATTCGAAGATCTGATTCCAAGGTAGCTCATTCCTGTGGCTGTTGACAGAAAGCCTCATTTTCTCACCTCACAGGTATCTCCATGACGTTATCCGAGTACCCTAAAAGCATGGCAGTGAGTTTCTCCCAGAAGAAAAGTGTGAGGGAGCAGGGGGTTCTGTGACTTTTATGGCCTATCCCTCTTGTGTTAGCTTTCTATCACTATGACAAAATACCAGAGATAATCAGTTTATAAGAAGGAAAATTTTGTCTTGACTCAGTTTCAAAGATTCCAGTCTCTGATTACCAAGCACATTGTTTTGGGTCCGTGGTGAGGCAGAACATCATGGCAGAAGCATATGGTAGAGGGGGCAATGTTTACCTCATGGTGGCTGGGTAGCAGAGCTGGGAGGAAGGGCCAGGATGGCCAATATCCCCTTCCAGGGCACACCCATGATGACCTAACTTCTTCCCACCAGGCTCTACCTCCTAAAGTTTCCACCACCTCCCAATAGCACCATAGGTTGGCAACCAAGCCCTCAACACCCAGGCCTTTATGGGATACTCAAGAGCACAACTATAGAACCTTTGAAGTCATACCCCATCATTTCCACTTAATTCTGTTTGCTGGGAATGAGTCACTAAGTCCAGCCCACATGAAAAGAGAAGAGACATTAGGCTTCACTTTCTGTAGGAAGTTTCAGAGCAATTTTGAACCTTTCAGAATACCACCCATCATACCACTTCTGATGCACCTTATTGATCACAAGATGGCCTCGGCTTAGATTCAAGAGGAGAGGACACAGATCCCACCTTCTTCAGGAGAATGGCATAGGGTTTTCAGACAGGGACTCAGATACAATGTCTTAATCAGCATGGGATGCCAGAATAAACCACATTCTGGGTGGCCTAAACAGTAGGAATTAGTACAGTTCTGGAGGACAGGCAGTCCAATATCAAGATGCCAACAGATGCAGTTCTTGGCTTACAGATGAGTGTCTTCAGAGGGAAGAAGGAGAACTACTCTTATATTTCTTCCTCTTCTTATAAAGACATTAATCTCATCTCAGGGTCCTCACCTTCAGAGCGTCATCTAAATCTAATCACGTCCCCAAATCACTTCCTCCAAACACCATAACATTGAGGGTCAGGGTCTCAACATCAATTTAGGGAACACACACATACTCACTACAAAACATTCCACCTTGGCCCTCCAAAATCATGTTCTTTTCACATGCAAAATAAACTCATTCCAATAGTCTCAAAAGATTTAACTGATTCCAGCATCAACTCTGAATTCCAAAATCTCATCTAAGTTTTGTAAATCTTGTGTCCACAGCACACAAATATCGCTTATTTGTCCCTCGGCATCCACAGAAGACTGGTTCCAGGACCCCCAAGGATACCACAATCCATGAATAATCAAATCCTTTACATAAAATGGCATGTATCTGTATATAATCTACATATTTTCCCCTATATACTTTAAATCATCTCTAGATGAGTTATGGTGACTAATACAATGTAAATGCAATGTAAGTAATTGTTATACTGTATCATCTAGGGAATAATGACAAGAAAACAAAGACTGTACGTGTGGAGAGACAGTTTTTTAAAGTGCATTTTATCCATGGTATAGAACTGCGGGATTCTAAGAGATAATTGTAGTTTAAAAAATTATCCCAAGAAGCACAAAAATGAGAAGAGAGACAAAAATAGAAGAACAAGTGATGGGTGGGTTATAGTTTCAGACAGCTGGAGCACAGTACATTTTAGAGCTCTTCAGAATCCACATACAGCATCCCTTTGCCCAGACCCATTCAAATGAGGATGGTGGGGCATTTATCCACCTGTTCTCATCCCCAGTTGATTCAACTCTCCCTGAAGGTGTAACACCCCCAGAGAAAGCCCTCAAGTGATGTGAGCTAGTTAAAAATCTTCACTGCTTGATATGCTATAAATCAAGCTTTACTTTACTTTTAGCCAAAAGTATTCCTCACACTCCATATAATTCATTCTATTGCCCTCCACAAGACCTGTTGTTATTCTCACAAGATAGTTTAAAAAAAAAACTGATACTCAGAGAAATGAACTGATATGTCCATGATCACACAGTTAATGGAGCTTGAAGGGTACTTAAACCTTCCAATTTCAGTACTTCCAGGACAGAATTCTACAGTACTAACATAGCATAAACCCCTGTCTCTTCCCACCAAGTCTTCACCAAGAGACAAGGGCTTATGCTATGTTGTCACCTTATAGAGCTATCTTCAGCTCCCAAATGCCACGAAGCACCGGGTTGCCACCTGCCCCTCCTTGCTCAGTGCCATGTGAGTGATGATGCCACAACTGTATCAGTTTGGTGGCCTTTGTGGAGAGGTCCTCTGGGCATCTTTTCTTTGCATCCCCGCCTTGACTGTACTGATCTCTTTCATCTTCAGATATTCTTGTCTGCTGCCCTAGAACACATATTATGTCACCACAGACACACATTCTGGAAATCTTTAAAATAGTGGTTGTGAAAATTATGTAATAACATTAGGACATTGTATGTTAAGTGGAAAAACAGGGTACAAATTGCATGCACAGAGATATGAAATGACACAGATATGCACATAAAAATGAAAGCAAAAACATTAGAATGCTTGCTGTGATTGTGGTGATGTGGTTAAGATTGTGGGTAACTTTTTTCTTCTTTTATTTTCCAAATTTTCTGTTATGGACATATAATGAAAAATGGGTTGAAATGTTTTAAAAACTATGTCATTGTTTATCTGGCTCCTGTTCTGAGATGCAGCCTAGCAGAACATGCTATTTAAAGGAATGAGCTATGGAACTCAGTTGCCTGGGTTCAAGACCAAGCCCAAACACTTAATAGGTGCATGATCCTTAGTAAGTTCTGCGTTTCAGTTCACTCATCTGTAAAATGGTTCTGCTAAGAGTACCTGTTTCATAGTGTGACTTGAGGATCAAACAAGTTAATATTTGAAAGACACTTAGAATGGTTATTCAAAAGATTGTTAAATACGTCTTCTCCCTGAGGAGAGCAGTCTCCTTGAAAGGGACTTCTGTGTTTTCCAGAAGGGTACAGTTAGTAAAAATTGCAAAGAAATGATTTGTACCTAACATAAAAACCCTCTTGACCTCGAAACCCATCAGAATGGTGGTGAACTTAGCAATTCGGCACTGTGGTTGTGTGATAGATAATCTTTGATACTGGATATTTTAAGAAGCAACCACATGTAAGACCTCTGGCTGAAATCAAGTGAAACAAAGATGAGCAAAACTTCCCCTTACATAGAGAGGCCCTTCGCAAATCTTCCTCTGCTGAAACAGGATGCTGGCCTCTAGTGGTCGGGAGGTAACACTGTATCTCCTCATCTGAGTCCTCACACAGAATGTTTTTGCCAAGCACGTCAGGAAAGAATACAGAGCACCTTCTTTCCCTTCACTGTGGCCTAAAGAGCCCAAACACCTTTTCTAAGATTTAGTACCTGCCTATTTGTTGTACAAATCCACTTTAAGAAACCGATCTCCCAAAAGGGGCACTCTTGATTGTGACACTTGTGTACACGTCACTTCTGTTCAGAGAAAGGGTATTTCTCAGAAAGACAGTTTAGAATGTGTTTGAAATGTGTAGGAACTTAACCTAACGCCCATCATTTCATCCCCTCCACTTTACAGGTGGGTGAAAGTCACAACATTTATAAAGGTGCCTGGACCAGCGCAGATGGATAATAGATACATTATGAGTGTTGGGCGTCACTTTTCATCCTTGCCATGGTTTTAGCAATGATCTTATCACAAGACTCATCTGGTGCTCTGTTAGTACTGCTCTTTCTTTCTCAGTTTTGCATTGGTCAAATATCCACAAAACAAATATTACATTATCAGCAATCTTCCCTTAGTTCATATTTTATATATTATTATCCTACAGCTGGGAGAAAGAGGGAAATAAAGGCAGAAAGGAGGAGGAGGAGGGTGAAAGGGAGAAGAGAAGAGAGGAGAAAAAGTTGAATACTCTAGTACAGGATCAGGTAAAAAGCCAGATGGTAAGTATTTAGTCTCTGACAGTCATGAATTCCCTGTGCCAACTCCCCAGGTCTGCTACAGACAATACCCAAATGAGCAGATGGCCTTAGTTTCCAATAAAACTTTATTTACAAAACAATCAGCAGGTTGGATCTGGCCTTCCTGTCATCTATGCAAGAATGCTAACATTCCTTATTTTTTGTACACAGCAGAAATGATTAATTGATCATGGTGTCATTTAACTACCTGAATTCAAAACCTCACTCTAGGACATTACTAAGTGTATAGCTTCAGAAAATTCACTTAATCCTTCCAAGCTTCAGTTTTCTCACCTTTCAAATGGAGACAGTAATACTGTGTGCCTTGAGGGATTATTAGGGGAATCAAGCAAGACGCTTAATATAGTGAGTGGAACAGAATGAGTATACTGTAAATCTTAGCTATCTTCTTCATCATCTTCACTGTCATCATCATCTGCCTAAGTTCACTGACAGACTCATGGACATTAGATGAGAAAATGGCCATGAAATATTAAAATGACCCTTTCTGTGCAAAGGGAAGGCATGTTCAGCTGGAGTGCTCAGACCCATGACAATGTACCAACCACTCACTCTCCATGGCTGAAGTTCCAAGGCAAGCTGGATCTATTCTGGTGTTCATGAGATAGTCAGGGAAACTGAGTCACTGGAAAACTCAGGAGAATCACTAAAGGTGACAACTTACTTACTTACTGATGGAGTCTCATCCGGCACCAGGTTCCTAGCCTCTTTCTCCACTTTTCGGTCCCCTATCAGTTTCTTTGGGTTCCAGTAACCTTATCGGGTCCTATGATTTCAGGGAGCTCTGAATGTCTCCAGGAAACAGACAGTACTTCTGAAATTTCTTTTACATCTTCCCCCTTCCATTTTCTTTTCATCTCCTGCAATGATTTCTGGTCTTCAGCATCTTCTGCCCCATCTATTACAACAGCCCCTTAGACCTGAATTTCTCCATTGTCCACCCTCATCTTGGGTGATCTTTATAAAGCATGCCTCTGTCTGTCTGGCTGAAGTCTTGCATTTTTAAAATTGCACATTAGGCTCCCATCAACCCACCTGTCCAAGATCAACTCCTTCCTTTCCCTTGTCCTTCCACAGGCCTCTCTAACTCCACCCTAGGGGTATGCTCTCTGCTTAGCTGCACAGACTCCTCACAGCAGGACTGAACAGCACCATCCATTTCCTGCAGCAGGGACTCAGTCTCTGCATGCTCTTGGCAGGACAGCCCCTCTCTTCCACTGACACACACATGCACACACACCCAGCCCTCATCTTCATCATCTCCACATCACGGTCTCAGACATCTTCAAGGCCAGTTCCATCATGCTGCAGCCACTGCCCAGAGCCGCCCCACATCACCTGGTCTTTCATCCCAAAAGATCTCTGACCACCTGCTGTTACTCCAGCTCACTACTCCTCCCCAGTCTCCCAGCCGCTCCATAGAGCTATGGCGTTCACTGTCCATTCTTAGCAAAATGCTCAGTCCTCAGCCCTTCTCCAACTCTGCCCTTTGCCTTCTTGCCCTTAACGAAATCCCAAGTCTCTCCTAAGGACTCTGCTCCCTCTGCTGCCTGCTTAGGGCAGTTCTTTACTTTCGCAAACTCATTATTTCACCAGACAGGGAAGAGGTGTCCTCTTGCCAATCTCAAGTTTTTATCACACCGAATTCCCTAAAAAAGGCTCATGGACCTTGATAGCACTCAACTATACACCCAGCCCTTCTCCCTCCCAGTTTGATTTTGGCACCATAATAGCGAGGTTGGTAGGATGCTCATAATGTGTTTGTATCTGTTTTAAGCATTTTCTGCTCATCAAGTTATTTAAACCTCACAAAACCTCAAGAGGTATGTATGACTATCATCATCATTTCAATGATGGAACTAAACCACATTTCATTGAGGAAACTAAACCACAAAGAGTTGCAGTCTTTCAGCAAAGATCACCTGGGTAAGATCAAATTTAAGACATGTGGAAGAGACATCTGCAGCCCCATTTACTGCAGCACTAATCACAGTATCCAAGATGGGGAAACAACCTTAGTGTCTGTCAGATGAATAAGTAAAGAAAATCTGGTTTGTACATAGTATTCAGCCTTGAGAGAAAGAAATCCTGTCATTTGCAAAAATATGGATGGACCTGGAAGACATTATGCCAAAGTGAAGTAAGTCAGAAAGACAAATGCTGTATGATCTCATTTGTATGTGGAATCTAAAAAAGTCAAACTCATAGAAACAGAGAGTAGAATGGTGGTTACCAGAGTCTGGAGGGTAGAAGGGGGTGAGATGTTGGTCAAAGAGCAATAAGTTTAAGAGTTCTATTGTACCACATGGTGATTATATTTAATCACAATGTATTGCAATCTTGAAAATCACTAAGGGTAGATTTTAAATGTTCCCATCACAAAAAAATAAGCATGTGAGGCAATATGTATGTTAACTAGCTCAATTTTCTCATTCCATAATGTATACATTTTTCAAAACATCATGTTGTACATAATGAATATATATAATTTTTGTCAATTTTAAAAATTAATTTTTAAAATGAGTCAAACTCAGGGATTTGGCATGAGAGTCCAGCCACATAACCACTCCACCCACTCACCCTTAGGGTTGATGGTGCTGTTCACCCACCCAAGCTCTTAAGAAGTTTAGTGCCTGCCTTGCCATCGCTCTTTCCAAAAACTACTTCTGTCATAATGCTTAATGATTTGATTCCATGGGGATAGTTTTCCCAACACCCTTTTCTCTTAGTTCCTCAATATCTTCACATAAAATGTCCCTCAAAATTCTCATGTGTGTGCAGGAAGTGATTGGATCATGGAAGTACTATGCTCATTGGTGGATTCACTCATCGATGAGTGCAGTAGTTGAATGTGCTAGTAGGGAGTGGGACCTGGTTGGAGGTAGATCACTATCAGCATGACCTGAAAGGGTGTATTCCTGTCCCCAGCTTCTCCCTTTCTTTCTGCTTCCTGGCTACTACAGATTGAGTATATTTTCCTCTGCCATGCCCCTCTACCATGTTGCTTCTGTCTTAGAGCCAGCTGACTATGAACTGAAACAATGGGCCAAAATAAATCTCTCCTCCTTTAATTTGTGGGTGTTGGGTATTTTTTCCAATGACAAGAAAATGACTAAGTCAGATATTGGTACGAAAGAAATGGAGTTGTTGACATGATTATACCCGACCATGTGATTCAGAAGCCTTTGGAAGTAGTTTGCAGGAGTTTAGAGTGGTTTGGAGATGCTAGCTAGAAAAGCCCCAGAATATTATAAGTCAAACTTGATGGCAGATTCTGATCAGAACTCAGAAGACCAGAATGCTAATAGAAATGTAGACAGTAAAGCCAGGCTCAAGAAGGTTTTGGTTAGGAACAAGGACTCTTTGGCAATTAGACAATGGGACTAGAGGACATGTATGTTACGCTCTGGCCAAAAAAAAAAAAAGTGTGTACATTTTATTCATATTCTGAGATTTTGTAGGAGATTGAGATTAAAGGCAATCAACTAACTAATCTGGTAGAGGAAATTTCCAGGCAACCCAAAGTTGAGGCTGTGATATGGGTACTCCTGGCTGCGTTTAGCCAGATGTACAGTGAAAATCAGAAGCAAAAGCTAGAATTAAACAACTGTGAAAGTTTGGAGTTTTACCAGAAAGGACAGTAAAAAGATTTGCATTTAAAAGAAGCAAAGTACTTTGCATCAGGACAATAGGAAAGATGCCTTATAGATATCTAAAGAATCAGCAAAGCCCCACCCTTTGTAGGCTCAAGGATGCAAAAAACTGTACATCTTTCATTTGAGAAGAGAGTCCCTGGGCCCCCTGATCAAGAAAGGCTGCCTAGAGAACTTGCTTCCCAGGATTCATTTCACAGTCAGGTACTCAGAAACCACTGAAGCCATGGTCCAAGATGCCAACTACTGCTCAAGCTGACAGCAAACCCTGGAGTCAACCACATGATGCTGGTTTTATGTACATGCAGAATGCAAGAATTATAGGGTCAAGAAGGCTTCCATCCAGATTTCAGAAGACAGCCTAGGAGATCAGGCAGTGTGTTCTGAGAGGGCAGTGCACAAAGCTGAGAAAGAAAAGTCAAAACTGAATTGGCAACCCCAGGAAATTGGAGATGCCAGGGATGTGGAATATCTGCTGAGGAAAGCAGGAAGTGAGCAGAGACACCCCAGGAGAGAGGCCATGAGCACTGTAACTGGCAATACCATAAATACAGGGCCACCAAGTCTTTGGGGTGCACATCTCACAACTCGCCCTAAATTCTGCACACACACAGGTATAGGATTTAATGTTTGCCCTGTTGGTTTCAATCTTGCTTTGGTCTGATTTCTTTCTATTCCCTTATTCTTTCCTTTTGGAATGGAAATGTTTGCCCTGTCCCGTCACATGTCAGAAGTATTTAACTTTCCTTTTATTTTTACAGAGGCTCAGAGCCAAAAATTTGCCTTGAGTCTCCAAGGAAACTTTGGACTTGGACTTTTCAGCAATACTGAAACTGTTGAGACTAGCAAATCTTACAGGTAGACTAAATACATTTTGCATGTTTTACACTGTTTCTCTCATCATGTCTTCTCTCTCTCAGTGAAAGGTTGTTCTCTGTATCTTCTCTGTCTGCTACCTTCCAAATCTTCCTCTCCCATCTTTGTTCTCCATTGATAAAAACAGGAGCAATGAGAAGAATTTCACGTGTCCCTTGATTAAATCTACTCACCTGCCCTCTTCCATTCCCAAAGTTCTGTCTTCCTTCTGCCACTAGAAGGGCTCTTTGCAAAGGCTACCTCATCCCTCCCTAAGGTTCAACATCCCATCACCTCTCACTTCCTCAGAGCATTGCTCTGACAATTAAACCCCCTTGTTCCTGAACTGTCAGTTTTCCCCCTCTGTTGGATCGTTCTCATCATCTATTTAAAAAATAAATAAATAAACTACCTGGACTCCATATTTCTTTGTTGCCCTTATGAGTAGATTTTCTAAAATATTAACTGAACTCCTACTGCCCAGTCTCTTTCATTTTCTCAAATTCACACTGTCAAGTTTCCAATCTCACAACCCTCCTGAAACTTCTCCTTCATGGCACCATTCTCACAGCGCTTAATCCAATATTCAATGGCCACCCATTGCTTTGACCTGTGGCAACATTTGAAAAAGATAACTATTCTCTGCTCTTGAAATACAACAGGATGCAAAAAATCAAATATTTTACAAATACATATGGCCGAGTCACTAGATTATGCACAGGCAGGTAGTCAATATTTATTCTTCCAGGAGTTACCACAATTATTTCTGTCATCTTACTCAATATGCATCCCTCAGGTCACACACCCGTACCCATCCCAAAGTTACGGACCAGACCTGTGTAGCATATCACAGTTGGATAATTGGAATGGCAGCCATGATACAACTTTTTGTATCCTCAAGGTTGGGGTGAATATATGAAACAAACCAAGATGCTTGCCATAAATTATTTTGATTGTTATGTAAGGAGAAAATTGTTATGTGCAATTCATCTTGATTTGCTCTATACTGTCTTCATCACGGCTTCCAGGACACCGCGCTCACCAAGTTTTCCTATCTACCTCTTCTACTGCTCCTATTCAGTCCCTTTCATTGGTTCCTTTCCCCACCCTGACCTTGTAACATGGGTCCAAGAAGTCCATCCACATTTCTCCTCTGCATTTACTCTCATTCCTTGCTGGGCTTATCCAGAGTTTAGTTTTAAGTATAGTACCTTCTATAAGTCCATGTCCCCCTGTATAGAAGTCCAGTTCAGGTAACAAGTGCATACAACCAAACACAAACTTGACATTGTCACCTGCTGTCTAACAGGCATCCCCAACTCTTGACCTTCCCCATGCTTCTGTCCAACAAGCCTGATTCCCCTGCTCTTTCTCCTTTCAGAAGATGCCAATTCCTTTCTGCCATCTCTTAAGCCAAACTCTTATTATAGTCTTTCTTGACACCTCCCTTTTTCTCCCAGACCACATCTGATCCTTCAGTGTTATGATTTAGAAGTAATTTGTCCCTCCAATACTCATGTTGAAATTTGATTCCCAAAGTAGAAGTGTTAAGAGGTGGAGTCTTGAGGAGGTAATTAGATCATTGAGACACCACCCTTATGAATGTGTCAATATCTTTCTCAAGAGACTGAGTTAGTTCTCAAGGAAATTGGTTAGTTCTCATGAAGATGGGCTGCTTGAAAGAAAAGTCTTGTATACGTGTTCCTCCATACATGCCTACTTCTCCTTTATGCTTCTCCCTTGTCATATGTATATCCTCACTAAAACCCAAGCAGATCCCAGCATTTTCCCAGCCTCCAGAACCGTGAGCCAAAATAAACTTTTCTTTGTAAATTACTCAGTCTTAGCATTTTGTTGTAGTAACAGAAAATGGACTAAGACATTCAGCAAAGCCCACCTTCACAGTATGACAACCTCTCGCCTTTGTCAATATGTCTACGGTAGGTGAAGGTGGCCTCATTTTTCACCTAGATTAATACAATAGCTTTTTTTCCAGATCTCTCTGTATCATCCTAGGGCTGCTATGAAAAATTACCTCAAACTTGATGGCTTATAACAACAGAAATTTATTATTTCACAGTTCTAGATGCTACAAGTAAGAAATCAAAATGTCAGCAGGCTCATGTTCCCTTCAAACACTCTCAAAGAGAATCCTTCCCTTACTTTTTCATCTTCTGGGGACCCTAGTCCTGCCTTGGCTTGTAGCTACAATGCTATACAGTCTGCTTCTGTTTTTACATGGCTTTCTCCTCTGTATATCTTTCTCTTCCTCTGTAAGGTGACGTGCTTCTGTGTATCTGTCTTCTGTCACATAAGAACACTTGTCACTGGAGGTGGGGCCTACCCAGATAATCCAAAATGACCTTATCCCAAGATTGTTAATTTAATTACATCTATGAAGATCTTTTTTTCCAAATAATAGGAAGGACATTCACAGATTCTGTGGGTTAGAGCATGGACATATCTTGGATAGGGCCACCATTCAACCCACTAATCCCATCAAGAGTCTATTTTCATATGTGGCCAGACAGGACCCTTAAAACCACACATCAAATTATGTCATGTCTCATCAGAGTAAAGTCAAAGGTCTTCACTATAGCTTAGAAGATCTGGAAGACAAGGTCCCCACTCAATCGCTGGTCATGTCTCTTGTCCCTCACCCCTTACTCTGCCCTATCCCTGCTTTCCCATGCCCCATCTTCACCCCAGCCTTCAATATTACAAGCACAGTCCCAGCTGTGACCTCTGTTCTCGCTGATTGCTGCTCTGCTATGAGACTAGCATTTTCCCCAGCCTGGTTCCATGTTTCACTTCTCCCTTCCTCTCTTCTCTCTTCTGCAGCATCACCCCCTCAGACAGATCTTCGCTCCATTCCTGCCATTATCTAGCGCCCCCACTTTTTGCTATTTTTCTTCATTCCATTTATACTGTTCCCTATCATCAACTGCATATTGCTTACTTATTGTTGCCTCCCTTCCTAGAATTAAGCTCCCTGATGATAGGGGCTTTTTTTTTTCAGTGTCATATTTCTACCACCCAGAACGGAGCGTGGTTAATAGTGGATATCTCACAACTATGATGGCTTCAACTACTTCCCAATTCAGAGAAACTGCCCCCCTTCTGCTCCCTCCCCTTTTTCCTCCCCCTTCCTCCTCCTCTTTCTTGTCCCCCTCTTTCTCCTCCTCCTCTTCTTTTTCCTCTTCCTCTTCTTCTTCCTTCTTCTCTTTTATTTTCAGTGGTGGAAATAAAACCCAGGGCCTTCTGCATCCTAGGCAGGTGCTCTACCACCGAGCTACACCTCAGCCCTGCTCCCTTTGTCTAAATGATGACAGACATCATGGGACTGTGACTGGGCTCTGGAGTCCCGTTGTCCTGAGCACACATGTGCACGTTTCTGACACAGTACTCCTGGTACCATCTCATCATGGCCTGTGGCCCTTCGGGCTCATCTGTGAGGCTGACAGCTCTACCAGGATGAATTCCAGGATAATGCTATCAAGTGCTCCCTGAGGCCTTTGAGCAAGATGGTTTGTTGTAAAGAAGTGATTCTATTCATGGATATTTCCAACACCAGAGCAGACCAGCAAAGGATGCTGTTTTGACTGGGTGGGTGTACTCGTGCATGTTACTTTAGTTCCAAGTAACAGAAAACCCAACCGACATTTACCCTTTAAAGGAAACTAAAGACTTTGGACGTAGGACAGGCTCCAGGTAAGGTTTGATCTAGCAGCTGAGCAATGTCCCTCAGCAACTCTTTGCTTCCACCTCTGTGGACCTTTCTGGTCTGATTCCATTCATGGTTCCTCTCAGTTACAAGAGAATTAACACAGCTGATCTCCCTTATTCATATCTCAAGAGGGAAAGCGTTTCTCTTCCTCCATAATCTTCAAAAGACTTCTAGGTTTCCACTTTTTGGATCTGCTCACCCCACATTCCCACTCCTCAACTAACTTACTGTAACTAGAATTAGGCCAACTGCTTTCAACCCATCTACTTCTGGATCTGAGCAAGGATGGAGCCACCAAACCACATGCTGGGAAATTCAGGGTCCCTTCAGGAGGCAGGAAAGCAAATGAAGGCCAGAGGTGTGACCAGTAATTCTTAGCACACTGGGCCTTTTGGGACCTCCAACCCTCCCAAATACTGCCGCCTCTGTCTCCACAAAGGGTTAGCTCTGGGTGCCCGCAGTCACGTTACGGCTTTTGCGAGATATGAGCGAACCTAACCAAGACTTTGGAATGTCTCTTTTAGAAATTAGTGGTGAGCAGGCCAAGCATGCAATTAAGTATTGAATTTTCTATAAACACATACATACACATACACACAGAACAGACCACAGCACTAAGTCCTTTAGACAAATCCCTCTCCCACTAGCCCATTTTGTGCCGAAAGACCTCGAGTGACAGGATATGCCGAGTGATGCAGTTGAAATGCTCCATCATAACCGAAGCAGATTCTCAGCAGTGGCTTTGCCCTGCACGTGGCGCAGAATGCCTTTATGTAAGTGCGTATCTATGTATGTTGACCCACAGTGTCAATCTTGAGGCTTCTTACTCTGTTTTCTCTCTCATTCCTGCCCCAAGATTACCAGAAACTACATGCAACAGAAATCTTGACTGTTAAGAAAGCTTCCTATTTCAAAGTGATTTGAGGATTCCCAAAAGCTTCCTTGTTTCCTGCTCTTCTCCCACAAACCTGCACAGTATCTAAAATCTGCACGTTGGACAAGCCCTCAGATTTGATATCTTTAAAATGCAAGATGTTTATAGTGTATAATACACAATATAAGATAAATAATTCTTATCTGCTATATTTATAGTATTCAGTACTACAATACTTATTAATATATACTTATATATTAGGTATAATATATACTTACACAATATATTTTTAGTATACAGTATAATATATAATAGCATCATACTATGTTATCTGTCATCCGCAGTCATTAACTCATAAAAGTGTTAGAGACCCTAAGGAGATAAAGCCCTGTAGTGTTAATGAGAAGAAGAGAGGGCTTTATCCAAAGTCCCGACTGAAGCATGCCCAAAGATGCCCAAGAATGACATACAGTAAAGAATCTGAATGTGAGGTATAAGGATACCACCAATCCAACATTTCCTACCACCCACTATGGAGAGATTTTGCTTCTAGTACCAGAATGATGGGAGGCAGCCTGGAGTAGTGGTTAAATACTGGAGGCTGACTTCCTGGGACAGACTCCAGCTCTAACTGTGGCCCTGGACAGTCTCTTCAACTCTTCATTCTGGAAATCATTTTTGTTTTGATTTTTTCTAGAGTCTCATTTATCTGCTTTGTTATTTCTGCTGTAACCACTTCCAAGAGTCTGGGTGGGTGACATTGATTATTCCACCTCATTACCCCCAGGTTTGCCTTGGTAAGCTGGAAGTCTGGGGTTGCATCTTGCTTGCATGTCTTCTCATTTTCTTTCTTTTTTTTCTTTTTTTAGTTTAATTCCTGAGTTGATACTTGTGAATTACCTATGCCAAGTAGTTTTATTGCTAGTATCGAGAACCCTTTGGAAATGACTACTTCCTCAGAGATATCTTCCAGGTGTAGCTGGTTTTTGGGGTTTGAGTGTCTTGCAAGATCCTACGTCTTCGATTTATTGGAGCTGAGAAGTTGCTGTCTATTTGGCCAGCCACTGGTTCTCTGGCCCTGGCCTGTAGTGTTATTTATGACCCTTAGGCAATCTTGGTCTCGGCATACAAGGAAGAACAACTGATTAGCACAACTCTGTCACCTTGGTTAAAGTAGTAAAATTGGTAATAACTATAGCATCAAACACAGCCTAGAAGTTATTAACTGTGGTAACTATTAATTTGCCACCTTTAACCATGTGAACTACATTTTTGTTTATATAACAATATCTAAAATAAACCAGAAACATCTATACAGTAAGTATGCCCCCAGTATGGTGATTTTACCTCAGGGGAGAAAATTGAAAAGAGATTAGGAGGAAAAAAATATAGAAATAGAAGAAGAGGAAGAGATGAGAAGCAAGGCTGGAGGATAAGGGAAGATCATGCAAACTTTGGGAAACTAGTGAGGAAAATAGGAGGGAAAGAGAGAAGGAAGAAATAAAAACAAGGACAGAACAAAACAATAACAACAAAAAACTAGAAACAAATTTCACATTCATCTAAAAACAGGAAAAAAACAAGAAAAAAGAGAGGAGAGAAAAAAAAAATAACCAGCAACAACAAAGAGGGAAAAAATATCCACTTCCGGGCATGTCTCTGCTGTCACTTGTAGACAGAGTAAGCAGGCCCCAGTCCTTGTTGGTTAATCCCAGCAGTACATTTATGGCAGGGCAGTGGGTGTCCCCAGCTGGGTTCAATAGCAAGGCTTCACCAACTCCACTGAAGTTCAGCCTGGTCTCTTGCTGTGGGGTTGGAACCCAATTTGTTCAGCTAGAGACACACTGTGTGTCTCCCACCGGCTTGGACTCAGTTCCCTGCAGCTTGAACTTGGCTCCTTGCCCTCCTGCCAACTTGAATTTGAACTCAGCTCTGCCTTGCCCCAGCCCAAAGTGGGCCCCCCACCACCTCGGGCAGTTTCTCTGAGTTCAGAGCTCAGTCCCTCTCCAAGATGGCCACCAGCTAATCACACTCTCCTGGGGGACATCCAAAACTAAATAACTCACCAGCCACTGTAGTCCGCTGTGTCCACTGCTCTGTTCCACTGGAGTCTCTTCCATGGAGGCCTCTGGGGTCGCCAGTAGTCACTGTGCATCTATTGGCTCAAGCCGCGTTTCCCACGCTGCGAGCCAGTGCTCTGGGAGAAAGTGTCTTCCATCACCTCTTCCTTCTGTACTGAGGTTTCCCCGTGGGCTTCAATTCTCACTTCAGATCCTCACTAGGTCCTGGGAACCCACTTCCCTCCTTCTTCTCATCCTTAAATTGCTATATTCCAGCTTCTGGACAACAAATCTCCAAGAGGCTGTTTCTCAGCTGTTCACCACTCTGCCATCTTTCTGGAAGTCCCCCTCTTCAACTCTTCATTCTTAGTGTCTTTATGAACAAAAATGAGGATTATGTCATGACCTTGTAGGAAAATATTGTGATGATTTTATAGTATTGCATATACTCTGTGTTGTTAATAGTATATTGTCAAAATAAACTGTACGACTACACATGCTATGATTATGTGTATATGTGTATAGTCATAGAACATATTCTAGTATATAGTAAAAGAACATAGTATATAGAATATTTACAATATGTAGTACTACGGTACTTATGTATATCATGTACTTACATAGTAAGTATAATTTATACTTACATTACATGCTTACAGCACATAGTACAGTATATAGTATACCAACATAACATGTTAGTAATAACCCTCGCAGGGTTGTTGCATGATTAAATGACATGCTTGACACAGTCTGAAATACTGGTCTTTTCCGTGGGATCAGGGAACATGGAGGAGCCTTCATCTCTCTTGGCTTTCCATGGGACCATCACTTGTCCCACCAGATGAGAAGCTGGTAAAGGTCTGACACGTACCCGTGTGACTGGTACTGCCCTCTTGTGGTCCCACATCAGCTCCGGGAACCAGCTGGTCTTAGAAGGGTGAATATCGCACGGAACAGATGAGGACCCTGCTGCAGCCCAGAGCTCATCCCAGCCAGGCCCCACCAAGGTGAGACACACCCCAGGCAAACTGCTGATGTGTTAGCTGTGTGCTCCTGAGATTCTGTGGCTGCTAGTTACACAGCCAAAGCTGAGTGCAATAGTAAACACTCAATAAACCCTGGCTGGCATAAGAAATTGTACATGACTGGTACAACCAGGGAGTTCATTTGAAATGTCAGTGTGGTGAGATTTGTCTCATCTTTCCTGTTTGCGATCTGAGCCAACAGGTCCCCCATTTGTGGTTAACCAAAACAATCATTAACACACTTCCCCTCTGATCAACAGCAGAGTTTGTCACAACTCTCTACTGCATCACATTTTCTACCCACTAGCTTAAGCAATGTGTGTGGAGAGCTAGCCATGTTTGCTGGGCAAAGGGTCATACGCAGTGGGTGGGGCAAGCGAGGCCATGCATTCCAGCAAGGGGACAGACAACAATAAGACATAAAGAAACAAGCAAGTAAAGACCATGATGTAACTAGGCAGGGCAGCAATAGTTGCCATGATGAATCAGAGAGTAACTTGGGGAGGCTGAGAAAGAAGAGAGAGCAAGTCAGAGGCAATAAAGTGGTGAAGAGCGTTCCAGGAAGGAAAGGCAGGTGTCACATGTGTAAGGATCTGAAAGAGCCGTGTGCCCAGAAAGCATGGGAGACATGTAGGCAGAGAGGAGGCTGAGACGGGATGGGGGTCCTAGGACTATGCAAGGTGGAGGCAAGGAATCTGGAGTCCATTCCCAGGGAACTGAGGAGCCTTTGAAGGTATCAGGCATGGGAATGAAGACTGCACAGTGGGAGGCTAGGTAGGAGGTGTGCAGGTGTCCAGGAGAGATGTAATGGTGTCCTGGAGCAGAACGCTGGCCACACAGAGGGACACAAGTGGCTTGGTAAAATGCTCTGGAGATAAGTTTTGAAGCCAGGCTAGTCAGGATATTAGTTCCAAGTGAGCCTCACAGGCAGAAATGTGGGCATCATGGGGAACCTACAAGAAACATTTCTGGCTTATAAGGAGTTTCTTCAGAATGAGAACAACCCCAAGGAGACAAATTCTTAACCATGCATGGTGTACACACCTGTAATCACAGCGCTCTGAGAGGCCGAGGCAGGAGAATTGCAAGTTCAAACCCAGCCTGGGCAAATTAGTGAAATTCTGTCTCAAAATAAAAAATACAAAAAAGGGTGGAGATAGAGCTCAGTGAGAAGGCTTTAGGTTCGAGCCCCACTACCACAAAAGGGAAAGAAGGAAGGAGAGAAGCAAGGGAGGGAGGGAGGGAGGAAGGAAGGAAGGAAGGCAGGCAGGCAGGCAAAGTCTTCTGCAAGGAATGTTACCTCCTACAGAATACAGTTAACATGTTTCATGTGTCAAAAAAGACCACATAATTGTTGGGAGAAAAGTGGTGAGCACAGTAATGTTTTCTGTAGGCCACATAATGCTGAAGGATATTTGCCCTTAGAAATATAGAGAAGAAAAGGAACCCTGATATGCTGTTGGTGGAAATGTAAATTAGCACAGCCATGATGGACAGCCATCATCAGTATCGAGGATCCTCGAAAGATGGAAAATAGATCTACCATATGAGCCACAGATCCCAAAACTGGGTGTCCATCCAAAAGGAAATAAAGCAGTTTGTTAAAGAGACATGTGTACTCCTACATTTATGACGGCGCCATTTGTAACAGCCAACAGAGGAAGTCAACTTAATTGTCCATTAATAGATGAATACATAGATAAAAATGTAGTATGATGGAATACCGTTCAGCTTTTAAAAAACATAAGGAATTTGTGTCATTCACAACAACATACATCAAACTAGAGTGAATTGTGCTAAGTGAAATGAGTCAGACACAGAAACACTACATGATCTCACTTTCATGGGAATCTTAAGAAGTTGAACTCATAGAAGTAGAATAGAATTTGGTTGCTGGGGGTGGAAGTGGTAGTAGGGGGTGAAAGGGAAGAGGGAAAATACACAGTTTCAGTTAAATAGGAAAAACAAGCTCTGATGATCTATGGTACAGCACAGTGTACAAAATAGTAATCTACTCTGTACCTGAAAATTTCTAAAATATAAGTTTTAAATGTTTCTATCACCAAAAGATATGTATGTGAAGTGACAGATATGTTTATTAGCTTGATTTAATCATTTCACAATTTATACATAGATCAAAACATTACACTGTATACCAAAAATAATTTGTATTTGTCAATTAAACCCTAACAATGTCGAAAAATTTTAAATAAAATACCAAAGAAACTAACTGGAGGTTATAAGGAAAGCGTATGCTATTGTTGAAATCACCCCAGCTCCATCTAGCTACACAATTGGCAGCAAGCTTGTACCATACCAGTTAGGTAAATTGGAATGGTTTTCCTCAGAATTCTCTTCCATGTATGATTCTGGGCCACTAGAGAACTTGTGTGGGACTTGGTAGGTGGACATGAATGTCTGGCTTCTGAGCCACATCCATGCTCAGAAGAAAGTGTGGGACAGAGTGCTGCGGCAGCTCATATACATACACCATTGCTCAGCTCCCACTGGCCTCCTCATTCAGCTTCTCTGAGCCTTGGGTGGATAAACTGCTTTTTAACAAAAGGCACCAGCTTCGGCGGGTTGTCTATGCCTTGTAGGTGGGATGCTTGAGATGGATGACACTGATGCAAATCCCAGTCCATCTTTGTGGATCCCAACCTATCCTGGTGCGTCCCAGCCCATCTTGTTGGGTACCAAGCCAACCTCATGAGTCTCGGCCCATCTCTGTACATTCCAGCCCATTTTTGTGCATCCTGGCACATCTTCATGGGTCCCAGACTTTTCTTGGGGGTCCCAGCCCAGCCTCATAAGCTCCAACCTGCCCTGGTTTCCCCCACTTCATGTCCACCTTCTCTCTCCACCTGCCACTCAGCCTTCAGGCCCAGACCCAGATGCAGGACAGTGGTCTGACCCAGACTCTCTAGGTGCTCTCACAGCTGCCCAGGGCCAGGTCTCTATAGCAAATGCTTCACTCTGTCACTCAGAGGTCCTGCCTCCATGATGAAACCCGACTCACATACCCACACACCTACATCAAGGGGGAAGGTAGGTCCGAACAGAGCTAGGCAGACTCCCTTCTCCTCATCTTCTTGGGACTTTCCCAGCTTTAAAACAGAACATCCAGTAGGGGAATAGCTGGATCAAATGGAACCTCTGGAACCTCTAGTTCTAGTTTTTTGAGGAATCTCCATATTGATTTCTACAGTGGCTGGACCAGTCTGCATTCCTACCAGAAGAGTTAAAATCATCATACCACAGAGATATATGCACAACCATGTTTATAGCTGCGCAGTTTGTAATAGCTAGGTCTTGGAAACAACCCAAATGCCCAACGACCAATGAATGGCTAAAGAAGATGTGGTTTTTCTACACAATGGACTACTACACTGCCATAAAGGATAAACTAGAGTCATTTGTATGTAAATGGATGTTCCTTGAGAATATACTATTAAGTGAAATAAATCAGACACTCATAAGCACACATCGAATTGTTTCTCTGATATGAGAAACCATAACTGTAAATAAGAACAAAGTAGTGTAACAGGGGCTGGGGATTTAGCTCAGTGATTAGAGTGTTAGCCTTGCAAGCACAAGGGCCTGAGTTCCATCCCCAGCACCACAGAAAAAAAAAAAAAA